>JARKHS020032341.1:47500-271493 GCA_030143305.2 Amblyomma americanum | reverse complement strand
AATAGATTGAGTGTTTTCGCTACTAACTGAGACTACGTAAGAGCAGGGCTCTTGCAAGTTATTCAAAAATTTCATAGTTTCAATTTCACCATGACTTCCTTGTGTTGCCATTTGCATGACTTTTTTTGCTAAGAAGCTGACACAAGTATATTTCAGCTGTCTAGCTCGCAATGGTTAAAGTAGAGGGGCGTAAGATGTTGGTGGCGCCTCAGTACGAAAACGTACACTTTAAAGCTGATGGAACGCGTGGTCCTCCAGTGAGACGCACCGAAGATTAAAAGAAATAATTTATAGGCAATTGTTCGCCTTCTGTGTTTTCTCCGCTCGAATACAAACACTCGGCCCCGGCGGTGTTCGAAACATCAGCCGTTTTTCGCTGCCCCGAGGAAGTGCGCCGAGTGCCGGAACGCTTCACCTCCCGGGCATCTAGATTTGTAGCGGCAATTTCTCGAGGGCGGAAAGCTGTTCCGGGAGGATGGGGAGGAGGCACTGATAGCGTGGCGAAGGCTACGCGCAGGAGCGGCTGTGGTGCCATCTCTAAAGTAGCCCCGAGATACAGTTGGCAACCGTAGAGCGCTTGCGCCTCGCGCAGCTGCAGCAACTCGCTCGCGCTGCTCGACCGGGCGGAACACGTTTTAGAAAAGGGCTCGTCCGGAGATTGCGGTCATAAATTCGCTTCCTAACGCCTCGGCCACTTCTCCACCGCTCTCTCAAGACGCTAGGCCGCGTCAGCCGTCAGCTAGGCGGTGCGGGCGAGGGTTACAGAGGAGAGGACTTCTCCGAGCGCCCCCGCGGCCTTAAGGTAAGCGCACGCCCGCGCGCAATAATGAGCCGGCGGCTTCCTGTAAGAGGAGGAGGAGGAAGAGGTGGCAAGGAAGAGAGAGGGAAAGTGAAGAGGCGGAGGAGGGTTTAAGCTGGAGCTCTAATGAGACAGGCTCGCCGTCCGTGGCAAAGGAGGTGGAAAGGGTCAGGCACAACGGCGCCGCGTCGGTGTTCTCTCGGGCTTCCCTAAACGGTCATTCGTCTTAGGAGCCCAAAATCCTCGGCTGGAAAGCGCGCCATACCACGCGTGTAAGCCTGCCTTTTTTTCTCCCTCTCCTCTTTCCCTCGCCTATGCCTTCAGGTCGGCATCTGCTTAGGTCAGTTCTGGACGGCATCACCAAGAAGCTCAGCGCCCACTCTCTCCGCTCATCCGAGTCCAAAGAGGAAACTGGCTGAGCTTGATATAAGCGATTGGGGCAGAACAGAAATGAAGAACTGCCGAAGAGCAAGAGAGTGTCAGGATGAAAGTGGGGATGCGAGAGGGGCAGTGAGGGAGGGAGAGGGACGGCCGCCGTCGTTTCCCGAACTGTCGCCGCCGCCCCTCCAGTTCCAGCTTGGCTGTAACCGGTGGCACTGAGCGAAAACTCAGCCTATGCGTGGCGCTAGGTGGCGTGCGTCACCGACGCTGCCATGGCAGAGGCCTCTTCCCTCCGTCGCAGTACGGGACAGCGGCAGCGGAGGCGAGTGCGGGCCGCGGCTTTGAGGTCCAGAGTCATCCATCTTTGTCAGAGCCGAGATCCTAGCTCCCCTCTCTCTCGAGTCGCCTCCCCATTTTCTGGCTTCCAGTGGCTGAAGCAGTGTTCCGAGGAGAAGAGAGCAGAGCGCTCGTTGGGACGCGGTGTGCCATCGGGCGCCGATAAATAAAGTCGCCCAGCAGCTCTCTCGGGCGAGTAAAGGGGCCTGGAGGGGAAGGGTGCAGGCGGAGGAGGTTGGCAGCTCGCGTCGACGGCCGGCCCGAGGGCCGAGTGGAAACGGTGGCTGCGCGATACAAGCCGACGGCCGCGGACAGACTCGCGCCCCGTATTGAATTTGCATGTATAAACTCTGGTCCCAGGAGTGAGATGTCCGACGACGTCAGGCCGCCCTAACAAATATTGCCTGCCCGGGAAAAAAAATGAGGAGAAAGGGATGATGGGGTCGAGTATGTAGCCAGATGAGATAGGTTTATGCACCTTAACTTTGCTTTCCACTTTCTCGAGAATCGCTCGCAGTACAACGCTTTTTTGCTTGCCGGTCTTTTTGCCTTGAGTTTGCCGAAGTTACTTCAGATGGCTTCGCTTTTCACGGCTGCTGGTCCGAGCATCGCGGGGAGCACATGCATTTATTTGTAAGTTGCGGCCATTTTGTCATTCGGGCGCCAGAACGCTCGAGGTTTTTTGTGCTCGTTAGTCCAAAAAGTTCCCTTTCTAAACGCTAGCCAAAACACGAGTTTAGTCTCCGGCGTTGGTACCTCATCAAGAAAACAAACTCCCGGACTCTGATTCTTGTGCTGTTACTCTCCAGATAATTGCTGCAAGGAGAAGCAACTTGTAGCCAACCTCACTTACTAGGTTGGCGCTAAGCATCTTTTACTTCGCCACCCCTTTTTGAGGACGAAGAAAAGCTTTCTCGGGAGAAACTCCATGTTGCAGAAACTCCCTTTTGGAGAATCTTTATGTTTGAGAAGCTCCCTGTTGGAGAATTCACTTCGCTGATGGGCGTTTAGTGAAAAAAAAAGGAACGATTATGAAGGAAGTTTTACGAAACAGATAATAAATAATTAACTCCCAGTTCGACGAACTGCGTAACCTTAGTCGAAAGTAAACATTAAAATTACTGTAATTGATTCCTATCAACTTGTCTGCTAGACGCGCATATCTCCTTTTAGAAACGAGAAAACAGCAGCAGAAGAATGATTATTCGGTCGTTTGCGATACATAAGTAAGTTGATTAGTACGTATGTTGGACATACTAAATTCGTCGTATTGGAACACCATGCTTGATAAAACATAAAAAAAAACATGAATGATGACTAGTGCCAGAAAAATTACCCGTTTTGGCTACTGCCTTCGGTAATACTGGTATTAATGTTTCTCGAATAGATTTTTCTCATAGAAGGATAGAGCCAGAAGGGGATAAAAACTGAACTAGAAAAATGAAGAAAGCTCTAATCAGGTGTTGTGGCAGAAGTGCGAAGAAAACTTAAAATTTCCCATTAGCTTATATTCGGTGTAGCGCAGTGAATGTTAGTCCTTGTGTCCTTTTTTCTTATTAGTTATTTTTTTCTTCAATTTAGTTTGCAATTCCAAAGTTCATGTTTGCCTTTTACGACACGGTAAGTTAAAGTCTGACGTCAAATTAGGTTTGAGTTTTGTTGATACACCACATTTCATACCTAATTTAACTTTGAAGGTTCTCGTTACCATTTGGTGCTCTTGAACAGCAATATCAAGTTTCTCTACTTTCATTCTTTAGAAAATCTTTAACTCACTCAGTGACGTCGTTTAGCAAAAAAAGAGAAGGACGCGAGTAATTATGCATATCATATTTTCGGTGATTCCTTGCCTGCAACGAGCATCCTGACAGTTAAAAAAAAAGAACCTTCAATGTCTCTTGAACTTTTTAAAAATGCTTAATCATGAGTATCAGTTCCGCAAGATATCTTTTTGTTTTCTCTTAGGGGCCGAGGGCCTGAAAGACAAATTTAATAAAACACTTGCAGATGTGTCATGGAGCGTTTAACGAAATTGTCACTTTCGGCGACATGAAAAAAAAAAACAAGCATTTTAGCGTCTTTTCAAATTAATCCCATCTACAGCGCATCATAGGTATCAGCAAAATGTTGGCGCCTAGTGAAAACAGAAACTTATCTGTTTTTCACAACCATTTGGCGTTTAATTATCAGATCTGTAAGCGTAAGCGTTACACATCGCAGCACTATATCGGCTGAGCGAGACGCCTCGTAACGGGAGGCGCAGAGACAACAAAATCGAAAGGACACCGTCCAGCTTCATAATTCGCTCCGAGTCAACACGTTTGCAGCACGTGTCTCCTTAATGTTGTTCTGAAATAACAGAATTCAAAGGGGAAGTAAAAAAGAGGAAGAGAACATCGGAAAGGTGACCCAGAGAAAATAAGAAACAGAGAGAGAGAAAGGGGAAACGCCTTTAACGCAGAAAGAGACGAAGTCGCTGTCACGACTGCAAGCTTGCGCGCAATCATCCAGGGGCTGTCTCGTGTTTCCTGCCTTTCGCAGAAACGAAATGGGGGCGCGAGACAAGAACGGCGGAGGTGAGGGAGGGGAGACACAAAACGAAGGCAAGTCCACTTTTTACACGGTACATAATGTCGAGCAGGACACCGTAACGAGGCGGTACGAGACTTCAGCGCAACCACCTACTCGTCGTCTCGCCTCGGCTTGCCGCACAATGTTTCTTTTGCACGCTTCGTATCTGTCTCTCTCCTCTCCTGCCCCAAGCGTCCCTCGCACTCTAACGAGTAACGTCGTTCAGCGCCGCACGGCGCTCATAATAGACGGCGCGGAGCACAGATGACGAGCGGCCACGGCGACACGTAAATTGCACGCACGTGCAGCCTCTGTGTCTCTCTTTCTCTTTCTTTCCGTCGCTTTTTCTTTCATTCATTCAGCGAGGAACCTGTGCGAGAGAGAGAGAGAGAGAAGCGAGAAAAAAAGAATGTACGCGTCCCTGCCATCGCTCTCTTGCTTTCTCTGCGTCGCCAGTCGTTGTCCTGGCGGGTTCATTTCGCGACATTATGGAGCGACGTCGATGAAAGCTCTGATTGCTGCACGTGCAGCAGCTGAACGGACATCGTTCCGAGCTGACGTCATAGCGAGCGCCGTCACGTACCTCGTCTTAGTTGATGTCTTTACCCTGCGGTGTGATGCGCTGGGGAGTGTTGCCTAAGAGCATCGAAAAGGAGCGATCTCGGCATGCTCAGAAGATGTCCCAATTACCCGCAGAGCTAAGATGGAAGTAGCCCTGAACGTATAAAAGTGTCCGGTAAAAACTGATGACAAAAATTTCGGCGCAGAGCCTGCCGTTTTGCGATGTGTTTCCAGCGAGACGGGACGACTGGAGAGAGAGCGCCTATATGGAAGCAATCGTCTCGCTTTCGTAGCTGCTACTTCATTGCGGGCAGTTCTGAGGCTGAGATATGCATAGCGTACGGAAGGTTCTAACATACTGTTACGAAGACGAAGAGGGCAGTGGCTCAGGGCCTTGTTAGCTGTATACAAAATTTTTTCGCATGTCCAAAAATGCTCGATTCTATTCCTGGTAATTCATATTTCTTTAATTCAGTTGACTTTTCCAATTTTTATCTTGATTCATTCTTCTCACGACTATTTTTCCCCGCGCAAATACCTCATTGGGATTATCTACTCAACCTTGGCCAATCCCCCCGCGTAGGTATGTGCCATGCTTACTAAGGAGAACAAGAAGAAGGGCCTAGCGCGAGCGCAGAGGAGAAGAGCCACTCTTGATGATGATGAGGGCCATCATCATCAAGAGCCGCTATCGTTCGAGAGCTGCTGACCACTTTCGGAAAGAATGTCCTGGAAGGGAAGATCGGCAGCCCAAGACGCAAGCACTGGGAATAGGATGGTCACACGGTCCTTGGCGAGGGTGGCTGCCTCATCAGCACTTGGGAAAGGCACGCAAGCGCCGCCATCGCAAGGACAAAGTCGTCCAGCCCCTACTGCTCCGCCGCAACAAGGGGAAAGCGGCGCCGGCGACTGCCATGCCCCACAGCGCCCACATCGTAAGACCAACAGGCGGCTACGGACGGTGGTAATAGCGCTAGTACCACACCCGGACCTGGCGAGAGCAAGACCGCCGTGCAGGCCTCATCTTCGATGGTCTGCAAAACGCCCCCTATTTCTTCTCCGCTTCCTGAAAGGCTGGCTAAGGAATAAAACCCGACTCCAGCTGAACACGAGCAAGGGTTCCAGGCAATGGAAAACGCACCAGGAATGTCGGGCGGGGCCAGCAACTCACCTGAACCAGAGTTCACTTTTGCACCACCCATCACCCTCCTTGACGAAGACTGGTTCCACAAGGGACCTGAAGCTCCGGGGCAACCATTCATCAGATCATCTCCTCCATCTTGGTGGCAAGCCTTTCATCTTCTATCCTTTCTGGCCATGGTCATCGTCACCTCACCATTCAGAATTGAAGCACTCGATTGGGACGATCGCTCGGAGGACCCGGGTAATGTTACGAAGACGAAGAGGGCAGTGGCGCGGGAGGGAGCGCTCGCGCTAGGCCCTGAGTCATTAAATCATATTTTCATCTGTCATCATGCCGTCTCGTCCTTTCGCTTGTCACCTCGAAACATTACTACGCCGTTGCTTTATCGAACGGCCTCTTTTGCGGTTAAACACTGAATTTTAACGCAACGTAGCTACTGCACACTGCATTGTGTTCAGCGATGACAGTCTTTTCTGGACTTAAGAAAGGCAACAACCGCGAAGAAAAAGACTGGGGGTTGTCAGACCAACCATAAGAGCCTTTTTGTGCCCTGTAATGTGGGGGTTGTCTACAGGATTCCGTGCACTTGCGGGTTGAGTTATATTGGCCAGACAGGACGTTACATCAACGCTCGTCCTAGTGAGCACCACAGGTCCCGAGATAATGGGTCTTCTTGTAACCTTGCCCGCCACTGGAGAGAAGGTACTTGCACCCCTCTGTTGTCTAACACCGTCATCCTAGGAAAACATAATGACAGCCTAACGCGGGAAATTTTGGAGGCTTTTCACATCCGCTTGGAACCTGATAGCTGCATTAGTGATCCTTCTGTCACACTAACTGATAAAGAGATGATGTTTTTATCCGGCCAAGATGTGTAGTCTCGCGCTCGTGCTGATTGTCACCTTTGTGGGCATGATTAGCAGCTTTGTGTCGTTTTTCTTTTGGTTTTTTCCCTCTTGTTTGTGTTTGGCGTTCTTAGTATTTAAGATGCTTGGACGTGAATTAAAAATCTAGTTGCGAGTCAGCGCTTGTGGTGTCCTTTCTTCGTTGTGTCCCGTTGTTTTATTGCGCTGTTCAAATATGAATCAATACCAACTCGCCCAGTTCGCAGCTTTAATGTGTTCACAAATACAGCGTTCTTTTGTTTCGTTTTTTTTTCAGATTTTTTTTTCATAGTAATTTGACGCCATGTGATTGTCATGCTTAGATTCAAGGCAGTTTGTGCACAGAGCTACCGCTTGTGGAACTGCTGTTGACAAGGGTGTCTCTCTCAATGAAAGCCAAGCCCATGAAGCATATCAATATAGGCCCAGTCGAGGAGCTCATGCAACAGTTCAAGTAAGGCGCTCATACTTAGCGTTGCTCAGTTTGGTTGCAACCGGATCGCCCAGTAACATATGAGTTACATGACAAAAACGAAAGATAATAAGACTTCGTTCGGGCTGCAACTAGACAAGATATATTTTTTTCCTTTATTCTTTCCCAGAGAAAGTTTTCTGGAAAGCCTAGATTAAAGGTTGTCTTATGAAAAAAGAAAAGAAAAAACTGCTCACAAATTTCGCAGCTTGCGAAACGCGCCAAGACAACTCATAAGATAGCCTCGTAACTACAATAGACAATAATTTCTAACCGATTATCTTTTTAGTCCATGTTTTTTATATAAATAGGAAAGATGCTGAAGAAAGAAAGTTTCTCGAGAATTCCGCCGTCATAGTCTCCTGTTTTGTCTCATGCATTTAGTTTTTTAACCCCACTGAATTGCTGGCTCTATATAAGTGTTCCGTTAGTGCGCCCGTGCACAAGTTCTCGATTTCCCTGATCACGTTCTGTTCACCCTCAAAACTTTTCTTAACTTGTTTTTCTTTTCACTTCTCGCTCGCAAAAGTACTATTTCAACAGCCATTCGGGCCATTCGTTTGTTTTTATTTCTGCGTCTATACTCTCCGGCGATGCGATGCGGAGGGCAGTTCTGCAAAAGAAACGTTGCCGTCGTTCTTCTTGGCAGCTTTTCGTTTAAGCTGCCTCCAGTCTTGTTTACCTTATCTGCCGTACCGCTTGGCCAAATTCTCCGACTCGCTCCTTCGAGAGAGTCTCGGTATTTTCAAAATTACAGCCGTGGGCGCTGTGAAATATATCCGCTCTAAATGAAGCTGCTGCGAGCGAAACGAGCTTCTGTTCTTTCTCTTGCGTCATGTAGGGCACTTGATCTCTTCTGCCTGGCACTGTTTTTATATTTTTCTTTTCTGGCCTAAAGTTTCTTTTTTCTTTTCGGTGAAGCGCTTGCTTTCAGAGTTTGGCGGTATTCGTCCTGTCCTTGATGTCTGTTCTCGTCCTCTTGAGAAGAAGTAAAGAAGTACGATCATAATGGTCAATGAGAAATGGGCTATTGTCGATCTAGTGTTGCTCCTGCGCGAGGAACTGAAGAATTACTTCAAAACCGATGGATCAGGAGCAGGCTATATTGTCTGTCCGGCAGTGAACGTAAGGCGGCAGTGCAGTCGGATTGAGCCGGGGAGTCGAAATGAGGTACAGAAGCTGTTCGAGATATGTACTTGTGTGCGCGTATTTTTGAGTGTTAAGACTTGAATACGGCTCTTCAGTGAAAATTTTTAGATAATGGAAGGAAAATGAGAAAATCCTGCGTAGAGCCCATATATGAAAACTAATGTGCTTGTAAACTAATGACGCTTGGAACCTCGGAAGTACAGACATTTGCACCTGTTTTTTTTGTTTTTTTTAGTATTGAGTTTTTTGCGTTTTTTTTTCTAAATTGCCAACTTTTGTTATATATGCCTTTGAGCATTTTTCGGTTGCAATGAAGAAATCGCTACTCATTTTGGTAACTTTTGTGTATTAGGGATCATTGGAACCTTCGGCGACCTTTGCATTACTTGCGCAGAAAATACGAGAGTATGTTAAAAGCGTACAAAATTCTTTCCGTGAATCTCGACGAGACTGCCTAGAACTGCCACAGAAGTCCTCTTGCGCAAGCTAAGCGTTAATTTTCAAAACTTCGCAACATTACGGACCCGCCGCGGTGGCTCAGTGGTTAGGGCGCTCGACTACTGATCCGGAGTTCCCGGGTTCGAACCCGACCGCGGCGGCTGCGTTTTTATGGAGGAAAAACGCTAAGGCGCCCGTGTGCTGTGCGATGTCAGTGCACGTTAAAGATCCCCAGGTGGTCGAAATTATTCCGGAGCCCTCCACTACGGCACCTATTCTTCCTTTCTTCTTTCACTCCCTCCTTTATCCCTTCCCTTACGGCGCGGTTCAGGTGTCCAAAGATATATGAGACAGATACTGCGCCATTTCCTTTTCCCAAAAACCAATTATTATTATTAACATTACGGATTCGAACGTTCGAAACGATCCTTTCGTGCTTCCGCGAAGCAGCTCACGCTCGAGCCAGCAACCAACTCGTCTGTGCCACACAGAGAATCCAAATGTCGTCCGCTACCTTGCGAACAAGGAATAAATTTGTAGCGAACGCTTGGTCGAATCGTTTTCGAGCCTTTAAAACGGAGAATATTAATCTACTTCCAAACTCGCGTCTTCGCTGTAAGCTGCAAGCTGCATACCAGAAGAAGCAATCTGCAAAACTGCTAGTGGGGGTGAGAAGGCTTTGGGCAACGGGAAGGAGGGAGGGAGAGAGGGGTCTGCATTCGTTTCCGTAATTACTTCGCTGCGGCCCATTACTCGCAAGTAACTAAAGCCGATAGGCAGAGCGCCCGTAAGGCCGAGAAAAACGCTTTTCGACTGGAAGCGAACGACGGCGCTCAGAGGGGGAGCAGCACCTGATTGCGTCTTGAAAACCTCGCGCTCGCGCCGCCCGCCGGCAAACGGCCGTGAAACAACGCTTCGCAACGTGCCGGCGCAGCGCCGGAAACCATTGCTCTGCCCGATGAGGCGCGAGGAGCCGGTTTCGGATTGGAGGGGGAAAGGAGAAACACGAGGGAGAGAGTGACGGCTCCACGGCTCTGTTTTCGAAGGCGGGTGGTAGGGGGGGATCCACGATTTCGGGATTTCGGCTCGCGACGTGAGGACATTCGTTGTGTTAGCAACGAGGCGGAAGGTTTCTTCTGGCTCGGAGATATCGCCTTCGGCAAGGGCCTTTTGTTCGAAGCGCGCGCCAGCCGCTCGTTTCGTGGAGCGATGGAAATTGGAGAAGTGCCGGCTGTATGGCGACGCAGCGTGTACACGCCGTCGGTCTTGCGAGAACGCAGCCCCCGAAGTGGGTTCGAATGTACAATATTCCTTGGAGCGACCCACCCGATACCGAGCTGCAACTTCGTCGTTCCACGCCATTGCGATACTACGTCAGACGCCCGGGAGGTTGCAGTTCACTCTCAACGTCTCCTTGTTCGCCCAACGCAAGCTTGGTAGTAGTTCGTCGACCTTCCCTTCCGTTCGTTGAAAGATAACGGCTCATTGAACACGTCATCACGAAAATATGTACGACGCTGCAAGACGCGCGTTTTCAGTGAGGGGAATGAATTGTGGCAGGATTTAGTAACGTTCTTCGGTGCGCTTGACGACGCGATATCAACATAAGACAAAGAAGGGAAACGCTTACGCGCCTAGCGCGTCTTATCAATTCTTTTTCTCCTCCTTTTCTTTTTCCTGTCTTGTGCTAGAGTCCCAAGTAGTCATGCGGCATTAACTGCATCACAATATTGCTGTTCGGTGCAGTTGTCGACTTTTTTTTTGTATATGTGTGCCGGCAAGCAGACATTTTTTTTTCGGTTTTGTGAGCTGGTGGTAAATATGTCATGTGCTGCGACCAAAATGACTCCTTTGCTTTGAAAGTTGATTTCGGGCTCGTTTGCTTATTTTTTTTTTGCTACTAGACCGAGCTCGTAGCTAAGAAGATGCTGAAAAGCCAATAATAGAAACTATAGAACCCACAGGCGATACAAAAAGATGTTTATATTACTTTTCGCTTTCAGACATGGAGCAGTATTCATTGCTTTGTGTTATCGGAAGAGAGCTTCTAAAGCATCCGCCCTTCTACTGAACAAAGATATGACCTCGATTATTGTAGTGATGTCATGCAGTGTCCAGTTAAGAAAATAAGCAAATATAGCGATGGCGGGCGCCGAATCCGAAGACGCATTGACCAACATAATTTCTGCCCGGTGACAGGTCTTCATTTCTTCCCTTCAAAGTTTATTGTTGTACTATTGCTGAAGGCCTTCTAGATTCACAAAAAAAGGCAGGCCAGTGCTTCAGCGATGCTTCGATAATGTTATACTCGGCCGAGCGAGATTTTCTGTAGAAGTGTATAAATAAGAGCTTAAAGGCTCCTCGTTCTGGCGAGTTTCATTTATCACATTTGTTTTTTATTGCTTGATGCTTCTTGTTCACTCATATCTTGTTCATATCATAGTAATTTCTTGTTCCTTGCTTTACCATACAGCCAAGGTAGATAAGAGCGTGTGAGCTAAGGCAATAGCATGTTTAAGGCTGGCGTCGTCC
Organism: Amblyomma americanum; assembly: GCA_030143305.2. Taxonomy (NCBI): domain Eukaryota; kingdom Metazoa; phylum Arthropoda; class Arachnida; order Ixodida; family Ixodidae; genus Amblyomma; species Amblyomma americanum. Next base: position 260,226 of record JARKHS020032341.1, on the reverse strand, counting down.
CGTTGTGCGCATGTGATAAAACCCATATGTGTTATCCCTGAAGATAAAATAAACCAGTTCTTAGTAGCCTTCTTTGTTGCATTCTCATCTCCCAGTGGCATTTTTAATAGCGCTACTTTCAATTTCAAAGAAAGCCTAACCGATCTTTGAACTTACCAAAAACATTTACTATGTTGTTGGTTGCGCAGGAAACCAAGAAGTTTGCGTTCACGTTATGGATCCACTTTAGTGACATGCGTTGAGACCCATCCCGTGTCGTGCTGCAGAGGGCGTACCGTTGATACTTTATTTCGTCTGATTTTGTCAAGTTTCCACCAGCGAAGTGTTGCAATACTACGTCCCATATCACATATCGCCTCTCCACGAACATTATCACCTACCTACGCCACTTTGTATAGCCAAGCACAGGGCGGTATTTGTTTAAAGTGCACTGTGCTGGCTCAGGTGCTACGGCGATCGGTTGCGGAGCACCAGTTCACAGGTTTGGTGTGGCCGTCGAAACTAGCTAGAAGACTTATAGTGCGTAAAAACCTTGTTAAAATTAACCGCCAAGTATTAACGAACTGTTATTGAACACGCGCCATGCAACGGCTTTTTCCTTTCGAGCTGCCGCACCTTTCGCCGATGCAAACCATCGCCTGGAACGAGCATCCCAGCAAACTCCGATCGTCGTCTCTTGGAGCAATCCAAACTCCACCGGCCGCTCTCGGCCGCGGTGTAGGATTTATGGGACACCGCTTGAAACGTCGGTGGGTCGCTGGCAAACAGCGCTTGGGAGAGCACTTACAAGATTGCGCGATGCCCTTCGGGGGGTTGCCCCAGCTGGCAGCGAGTAGCAGTTTGCTGGAGCAGCGTGCCATCGGTCGTATATATACTGCCGCAGCCGAAACGGATCGTTTGATCAGTCGACATGCCTGGAGCCTTGAGTAATTCGCTTGAAGCAATCACTGACTTTTCGCAAGAGACGGCGAGAGAGGTGGCTGAGCTCATCTGCTTGATACTGGAGGTGATTTCAGCAGTGCAAAAGGATCCTTGTGGTCACACACGTTGAGGCATGTAAACAAATCAAAGTACTCAGAGATGAAGTCATTTCTGGTCCACTGTGGCGCACAGTCATCTCTGTATCGGTACGTTGGATGAGATATTTTCTAGGGTACCTTAACCCATAAATGCCTAGAGTACTACATGTAAGAAACCACTTTTTTACGCACTGGCTCTAAAGGTTTATTGTGTAAAAGCTTGCGCCCGCTAGCGTAGGTTCAAGACGCTATTAACGTTTCCTATGCAAGCGTTGCGTTGTGCGCATTCAGGTTTGGGAGCTTTACTCGCAGGCGGGACGCCGATTGCATTTGGCAGGTTTAAACAAACTTGCAATAATTAGAAGTGAAAGCCACCCCTGGAAAACATAACTTGCAGAACATATGTGAAGACTGAAGCAAATGGAAAGTGTTGTCTGTTTTGAGTAATATGTAGACCGCTTTAGAGATAAGTTGCACAGACTCCTCGGCAAAAATCTTCAGGCGACTTTCGTTTGACATTTTTTGGAAATATAATTGCCAGTATATTGGATGACCAAGAATGCTATAAGGATTTTTAACTGACACTAATAAGAGATAAAAATATTTTTTTTTGCTTTGGAATTCCGAAAGCACTGTCAAGCTCTCTAGCTGTAGCGGAAGCTCCAGAAAACGAGGAGAAAGCGTGGTGTCTGCATTGGTGTCGCATGTAGTGGGGAAACTGCTGCCAGCGCATTTTCTATGCCTGCAGCCTAAGGCTACATTGTCTGTTCAAATCGTCCTAACCCAGTAACCTTACGATACGACCACGAAACTCGATGCTCTGCTATTGAGCTACCAGGTTTATTATTCTAAGGGGGGTCGAAATTCCCGGAGCCCTTCACTACGGCGTCTCTCATAGCCTGAGTCGCTTTGGGACGTTAAACCCCCATAAACTCATAAACCCTATTATTCTAAGGGGACAATCACTAGAGTTGCGAGAATGGGTGATTCGAAGTCCCGGGATTCCGCCTACAATATATTTATTATACAGAAACAGAAAGCTGAAAATTGTAATCGTAACGCTATTTGTGACAGGCACAGGGTCACAGTGAAGTCAAGATAATCGATAATATAGAATGTTACAGGTGTACTTACTGCAAGAGAAACAGTTTGTGTTTCATGCCCCAACGACCAGCGTCGACGAAGCTGACGAAGACGAAACGGACAATGATCGGCTTGGCCCCCACGAACTGCTGAGTGTGTCATTAGGCCTGATGACATCATGATCATCATCATCAACAACAACAACTACTGAGCTGCACCGGTCTAGCAAAGGTTATGGCAGTCAGCAATAAATGTTTGAGTTGCTTCTTTGCACTTGGTGGAGGTGCCGCCTGTTCTCACCCTGGAGCTACGCATTCGTACCTTGCCAGGCTCTACCACGATGACCGACATTATGCATATACCTGCATATACCTACATATTATGCATGTACCTACATCACCCATGGGGCATTATTTAGGCGGATTATAAACATAGTAAGATACAAAAGTCAAAGACAAAAAATACCAAACAGAACAAGAAGAAATAATACAAAATAGTGTAACTAATATAACGAAACTCATTGAAAACATGCCTCAAGCAGAGCTGAGGAAAAAATTGTAGAAGGAACAATGGCAATTCTTTTAGGCAGACTATTCCATTCGTTTATCGTTAAAGGGAAAAATGAATGGGCGAAAACATTCGTGCGGCAAGCAATCTCTCTAATTTTTTTCGGGTGATCAGTTCTAGAGGAAATATAATGTGGAGCCTTCAGGTAAACAGTCTCGTCTATTCCTGTGTCACAGTTATATACCCTGTGTAAAAACTTCATTCTCAAGAATTTTCTTCTTTGGGACAGGGGTTGCCACCCTAGCTCGGTTTTAATGTTTCTTATGCTGGAGGCAAATTCATAACTGTTAGTGACGAAACGTGCAGCGCAGTTCTGAATTCATACTAGTTTGTTAATCACGTTTTGAGTATGTGGGTACCAGATTGTGCATGTATATTCTAGAATGGGCCGTATGTTAGTGAGATAGAACGCTTCCTTGAGGGTCAGGGGTGCAGTTTTAAAGTTTCGCTTAAAGAAATTCATTACATTGCTATCTTTGTTAGCCAAGTAGTCCACATGGTTGCTCTATGAACAGTCAGACGAGAATTATATGCCTAGATACTTGAACTTATCAATGCGGTTAAGGGAGTTGCCATCAATGTAGCATTGAGAGGGGACGGGCTGTCTTTTTCGCGTGAACTGCACATGACAGCACTTCTTTATATTGAGGCGCATTTCCCACATATCTCTCCGTGATGCCACGTAATTCAAGTCACTCTGTAGATTGCCAACGTCAACAGAATTGTGAATGAATCTGTAAATTACACAGTCATCGGCGTACAGACGTATATAAGGCGAGATTGCTTCAATAAGATCTTTCATATAAATTAAAAAAGTAGCGGCCCTAAAACTGATCCTTGTGGCATACCCGACGTCACATCAACAGCTGAGGAGGCTCTGCGGTTAACTACAACACATTGAGTTCTTTTTGATAGGTAATCCTGTACCCACTGGATAACAGAGGCGGATAAACTAAGAACAAACATTTTGTGCAATAAGAGAACACGTGGAACGGTGTCAAATGCCTTTTCAAAGTCCAAAAATACAGAACCAACTTGAAGGCTTTTATGGTAGGAAACGAAGATGTCATTAGAAAACTCGCACATTTGGGTGATGCGTGACAGTTTGGATCTAAAACCGTGTTGGTATTGTGAAAAAAATCTATTTTCTAGATGCTTCATTTGCTCGCTATGCATTATGTGTTCTAATGATTTGCAACATACACTTGTTAGAGAGATGGGGCGATAGTTGATAACAATTGTTCGCTGGATGACTTATGAACGGGTACTACGTTCGCGACTTCCAGTCTGATGGAAGTTCATTGTCTTGCCGCGACTTGTTATATAAATTGACAAGGAAGGGCGCCAGAGCCCGGGCTCATTTCTTCAAAACCTGATTAGATATAGCGTCTGGCCCTGGGGCAGAAGACGGATTAAGACGCTTTAGTAATGAAAACGCTCCGCTCTCCGAGATCACAAATCAGGCATGGGCTCAGGAAGACACTGCGTACTAGAGGGGAAGCTGTCTTTGTAGCACTCTGCAAATACTGATTTGAAGTAGGCATTAAAAAACGTCGCTTTACCAGCGTCATCATTTACAAAAGTTTGACCGTGTGAAGTAGTGGGGATGCCAACCGAATCTTCTCTATTCGACTGGACATACTTTCCATACTTCCATACTTCCTTTGGATTTGTACGTACTTTTTCTTTCAGATGAAAAACCAAAGTATTTTTAGCTTCTTGTATTAGTTTTTTCAAGCAGTAGCCAAGTTGCCTGAGCTGGTCGAGCAATGCGTCAGGCCTCCCATTCCTGTAGCGCTGATTAAGTCGACGCTTGTCATTGATAAGTGCCCGTACGGGTTTATTGAACGATGGTTTATCTTTTCTGCGTTTTCCAGTAATCATTTTAAAAACATGTCGGTGGACGAGAGAAGAAAGTTCAGACTTAGAAAGGTTCCATAGGCTATTCTTTTCCATAAATTCAGAGCAGTCTTCAAACTCAGGTAGAAACGCGAGCAGATCCAGTGTTATTCCTTCAAAGTTGCCTTGATCATATAAATAAACCTTACATAGAAGCGGGTTCTCAATTTTTAATGGGTTGCAGATAATAGTACCAATAACAAACTCGTGATTACTTATGCCAAGAATTGTTTGACTGAGTTAACTATCTTGGGGTTATGACAGAGCACAAGATCAAGAATAGTAGAGCATGAACCACTGTATCTTGTAGGCAAAGTAACAAACTTACGAAAACCACCGTCACTAAGCAGTTCCCTAAATGCTGAATGTGCACTGGATTTACTTAATGAAAGAGGCAGTTTATTTTTCCAAACAATTTCATGGAAGTAAAAGTTCCCACCAAGAAGAATGCTCTCAGATCCCAAGGACGACAGAGCATCAGACAGTGCTTCAAACTGTCGGCAATTATTACAATTTGGGGGTCTGTAATAGGATCCGATGGAGAAGTGGAGTGCATTTTGCAGTTCAGTTCTCCAGAGAATAACTTCACAAGAAGGGTGACTGAACGACAGTGTCATGCTTTTTATTACTTTGTCCACAAGGCTAAAGACACCGCCGCCACGAGCATTGCGGTCTTTGCGATAGACGGTAAAATGCGACAGGAATATTTCGGCATCAATTATTGTGTCGCCTAGCCACGATTCCGTGCCCAGTACGACATCGGCTTTTGTCGTAGCTAGCAGAGCAAACAATTCTCGCGTTTTGTTTTTAATGCTTCGACAGTTAACCACTAGGAACTTCATAGGAACTTCATAATTTTGAGTTGCGCTTTTTGTGACAGCGGATTTTGATTGTTACTGTTGAACGCTGGCAACCACGCCAGAAGTGGCGGTATAACGAAAGTTTTCTTTTCTACAGTCAATATGTTGAAACGAAGCTTATATTTTTTGTCCCCCTGTTCTTTAGCAAACGCAAGCAATTTCTTTCCTTGCAAACGCACGTGACCGGAAAAGTCTTCGCTAAGCGATATCTTGGTGTCTTTAAATTTATCTGCTTTAGCGAGCAACTTGTGCTTTTCTTTAAAGAAAGAGAACTTTACAATAATAAGGTTATTATAGTCCGGAGCAAAACTACCAATCCTATAAGCGCGCTCAACTGCCGACGACGCAATTGTAATCCCCAAATGTTTACTACAAATACTGACAACTTTATCATCAGAGTCTTCCCACGTTTCGCCGCCGCTGTCTTTCAGCCCAAAAAAGTTTAAGTTGTGTCTCCTAGATCTATTTTCAAAAGTATCTTGCTGAGCCATGACTACCTCCAGTTCAGTGATTAATGCTAGATTCTGTGCCCTAAGCTGTTCTACCTCGGCGCCTACGTTCTTCAAGACTGTGTTCTTCAAACGTAGTTTTCTGTCCTAACAATTCGATCCGTAAATGTAACAAGAATTTTGCCGGCCGATTTCTGGTTCGCTTTTATTTCTTGCAATTCGTCTAAGACCCTTTTTTGGCCCTTCTGTAACTCTGGCAAAGCATGAATGGCTATCAGCAGTTCTTGTTTCTCTGTTTCAGAAAACGGACCGGGATTCTCTTCAACATCCCCGGATAGGAGTAATTGCTTATTAACCAGGGAAGAAACATCTTGGTTAAGCTGAGCAAATACATTACAAATGCATGGAAAACAATAGCTTACCAAGTTCACACCACTCAAAGCACAGTTGGGACTCAGTGGCGCTTTGTCAGGCAATGTAAATCACACAGCAGTTTTCAGGTGGTAGGGAGTTACTAACCTGAACAACAAGAGACTCCAAGTATCCCGTCCTCATGGAAGCACCGAAACCCTGTGGTGGATGGCAAAGCAGGCGTTTAAGTAGCGCAGCATCGCATGATGACGACCGGTGTTGGAAAGTTAGCTGGCTGAAGGGCGTCGAAGCCAAAGGAAGGTCCGTCATATCCAGCGTTGAATGGCTTGGCTGATAGAATGGAATCGCTGGACACGTTCCCGTGTCCCATGACTGTTCAATCCAGGCAGGCGTAAACTGGGCTCCGCTTGAGACGAGATAAATCTGCAGAAGCTGAACAGCAAGAGGACTGTAAGTATCCGGTCCCCAACCTGGCCAGACTCTTCCCACCGCTGCAATCTGCCCTGGCCCCGTGGGTCAGGGTGACCCTGCCATCTTCAGCGGCACGGACGATACCGACGTAGAAGACTGGCTGGCCTCTTACGAACACGTTTGCACCTACAACAAATGGGATGATGTCTTTAGGCTCCCGAATGTCATCTTTTATCTGACCGACGTCGCTAACTTGTGGTTTCGCAACCACGAAGCCGATTCTTCGACCTGGGCGGCCCTCAAAACCAGCCTGACCGAAGTCTTCGGCCGCCCCGCTGGCTGGAAACTTCGCGCTGAACAACGATTGCGCAGTCAGGCTCAGCAGATCGGCGAAAACTTCCCCAGTTATATCGAATACGTCGTCGATTTATGCAAGCAATTTTATCCATCCATGAACGAGGCTGAAAAAATAAAGCACACTCTTAAAGGGATTAAGGACGACGCATTTCCAACGTTAGTATGCAAAAACCTCCACACCGTCTTTGACGTCATCTTTTTGTGTCAGAGGTATGATGATCGTCGATAACGGCGTCTTATCATCCGCCGTACCATTTGCACTGTTTCATGTACTTACAGTTTTGTCACTGCGAAATTATAGCATTCCTTTAGCGCACATTTCACATGCTACATGAGAGCTTGCAGCCCCTAAGCCGACGATATTGCCAGTCAATAGAATAAAAGCGTGAAACGTCGCCAATGCAGGACCGCCGAATGCGTACTCACCAGGCAAAGTGTCGTTCCCAAATAGTTGCCTTCGGAAATCTCGTACCACTGTTAAGGTCCAACTTTTTTTTTCTGCGCCATTTACTTTTGACGGAATAACTTGGAGTGCGGAAAATATGGCGGTGTCAAACACACAAAATTCTGCACTCCTGCCTTATATATAGGTACATGCATGCGCAGGCGCTTTAAAAACCAAGACACTGTTTGCTTGTGAATTGACAAAACATTTGCAGCAGTATAAAGCAAGGTAGGCTGAAATGCGTCCACCACGTCTTTACTTGGAGGCGTTAAGATTCGGAATGCCTTGTGAGAAGTAGGTTTTAGAACAACACGGGCATATAAAATCCCTGCAGAATGGACACAGGCTCCAGCACCGTTCTCAATATCGCCAAATTGAATGATAGTTACGTTGACTCTATTGAGAACATCTGAACAAAGTTTATGTCTTACAAAAACTACAAGCAATATCTGCGCATATGTTATGCCACACTCTTTTTCAGTAACCTGAACTGATCCGTCGCAGCAAAAAATTTGAGTATATTAACTTTGAGTGGTACAGTTCTGGTCCCTTGATATCTTGCTAGGGCAGGGCACTTGAAGACTGCCTGTAGAGAGTCCTTTGTCCTGCAGCGGCTGGAACTGGGCTTGGGGTTGAATACGACCAGATTTTGAGGCTGGTTGTGCGATTTATATCCGAACGTTGTATCTTTTCAGACTGGATGGTGTTGCGAAGCGTAAAATTACGGAACGCCAAAGAAACGCATGCGCTGGCGCTCTCGCAAATAGTCGTTGCTATTTTATTTATTTCTGGCTGCATAGCATATTACTTAGTAGGAAATCCACAGTGCGAGGGTTTGAATTATCATCAACACTTTATTACTGAAGCATTCAGCTTTCAACCAACTTTGTCGAAGTATAGATGGACATTTTTTTTTTTCCAGTGGGAAATATACGACTAAGTTTTCAGAGTGTTGTTGTGTGAGTTCAATAGATATATTCCTTGGAGGCAGTTTTGTTTCATACTGAACCGCAAATGCCCTGGCGTGTAAACAAAAACTAGAATGTCGAACTCCTTGGGGTAGTGAGAATGCGGGCAATGACTAACGCCTTCACCTCGACAACCTCTTTGACTTACATGCTAGCTGCATACGTCTTCATGAATAATCAATTCTTAAAGTGACACAGCAGATAATTTTGTAAACAGACCCTTTGTGTTCGCAAGTATGAGCAGAACCTTTAGACCAAGCTTGCTGCTTTTAATGGCCGTTTGCTAGCACACACACACATATATATGCGGACATACGCCAAGTAGGCATTTGCATTCCCTCTGTTCTTGTATCCCTTGTGACGTCATCTGCGGATTGATTATAGAACTTATTCAGGCCATGATTCGGGTAGTAATATTTGTGATGCATTGTTTCCAGCAGCGAGTAGCGTCCAACCTTAGACTTCAGCGAGTAGCACTGCTGCACGAGGACATAGCGCAAAAAGACAAGAAGAAAAAAAGCGCTGAACTTCAACTTTAATTTGGAGAATTGTTGAAGCACTGCATGTCCACACGCAGAGACAAAAGTAGTGGTTGGGAAATTCTCCGAAAAAAAAGTTGAAGTTCAGTGCTTGCTTGTCTTTTGTTTATGTGCTCTGTCCTCGTGTTGCTATGCGCTCCAGAAAACGATGCAACACCAAATAGCCTGGCAGGTTGCCCTATTGCAATATAAGATGTGTGCATGGGCTGAGTTAATGACCATGACTCAGCGTATGCCCGTACCAATAGTTTAAGGTAGGCTGATGACGACTCCATAATTTTTTTTTTGGATAGTAAAAATAAACTTCTGAGTTTTTGTGACTTTGTTGACGCTCGTTTGGAAGCAAAATACAAATTATTGCCGAGAAAGCTAGAGTTGAGATAAGATTTACTTCCCACCACTCGATTCCCACTCGTGACGTGTAATGCATTGATATATAGACCAACTTCAATTGATCCTCGGTGTCCTCTTTAAGGCAGCATACTCAATATAAACTGACCAAGGCAACACCAGAGGTGTATTATACTTTTGGGTGGCTATCTTATGCAGACGTTGGCAGCGTTTTCGAAGAATTTCCTCTATTTTTGCACATTTTGTACAAATGAAAGCATTCGTGCACAACTGGGAGTTCTTTTTGTGTCTTATAAATTTTTAACTTGACATAAACATAATACTAACCAAGTATACTGAGGTACCAAGAATATTTTGGAAAGTAGTGCTCCGCGAAGCATACCTAAAAGCTAGGCAATACGCGTGCAAATTGAGATAAAAATATTTCCTGATAAGTTTCCTCCTGGTATTACAGTGTTTGAGCATAATGACAAGTCAAGATTTGTTATCCGACGTGTATGCAAAGCTGCCGTGATTTTAAGCAGTGTCGAAAGCGCGAAGTTTCTTCCAGGAAGCAGCGTGTCTGTATGTTCTGAAGGAAACTAAAAACTGACCCCACTTCGTATGCGATACAGCTTAAGCGACGCACAGTTAGCGCAGGCACAAAGGTCCTTTCCAAGCTTCGTGTCTGCACCTTCTAAGCGTGGCCTACGCTTCGCTGGCCGCCCAGTCGCTCACGATGGGAGTCACGCACTAGCCCGAGTTTCTATTTTGGAAACCACGATTTGGTTTTTCATCTGAAAAGAACTTTTTCCCCCTGACACGTGCGCTCTCGCTCGTGTCTGTGTGTTTGTCCGAAAACAGTACGTATATATTTGTTAAGAAAAAAGAAACAACCGTTAACGTTATATTACAGGCTACAAAGATGTTTAGCACAAGTACCGGCAGTACGTAGGCGTGCGCATGCTCAGCTATTCACATTGTGCCGCAACGCAGTGCACTCCCTCTGTTGTCACCCACGCGAACAAAGCCAAAGCCCATGCACGAAGAAGCTAAAGTTTACAAGCGCATACTCCGTTACGATGGTAATGATTGAGGCGTCACCTACACGCACAAATGAAAACCAAAAAGGAACAATAAAATGGCAAAGCAAGGAATGCTACGGTGAGCTTTCGTGTCGGAGATGCAATACTTTGCTGTTAGATGATGTCGTTGAGTCCTTTCTGCCGCCCGCAGACGCTTTTCCCTCTTTTATGTGCACCACGAAAAACTTGTAGTCTAGTGGAACGCGTTGCCTGGCAGCGCTGCGAATCGTTCCGCTCCCGCGAAAACTGGGGGTCGCCTGACAAACGGCTCTGAGCACAAGAACCCCCCTACTGCCACTCAGTATCTGAACCCACTAAAATTTCTTTCCCGCCTTTGACGACTGACGGCCTTCTCATCTCGAGTACTCGTCTTGTCGGAACTGTTGAGCTGGCTGAAAAAAGTTGCTGAGAATTCTTTTTAGCCACCCAACAAATCTGACAGTGGAACGTCCGTTACATGTGCATGTGAAACGCGCTTGACATCAAATCCATAGATTTTCATTTAACGACCTTCCCCCACTGCTGCCAGCATAGCTCCCACTTCTTTGCGGCTTTTGATTACGGTTACGACCATCGGAAGGCCCAATCAAGAGTCTTACGCCGGAAAACTATCAACACACATACCTTGCCTGGCTGAAACGTGAGCAATTGTTTCAATGCCTCTGTCTTTTACAAGTTTTCCTTTAAATCGTGCATATTGTACTTAATTTGAAGCGTTCGCATGGGCTTGTGCTCTCAAGCCTTATCTTAGTTCTGTACTGGGCTCCCTGCGGTTGCCGGACGGCGCTACACAAACTCGTTCCGACTCTTTTCGTGCCTCTGCCCCCAAAGGCTCAACGGGCGCGTCGAGCGTTCGCCAGGCGACTGTCGTACGCCTTGCTGGCGCAAAACGACGCGCAGTGCGGGCCCTCATGAGCCCACGTTGGCCATGAGTGGACTGTACAGACTCTCGAGCGGCACGACCTGCGAAGCGGTATTGCTGACGAGCGATTTCTGCGGCGTCTCGTACTGCCTGTGCTTGTAGCGGCGCGCCGCCATCGTAGCCCCGCACAGCACGAGGATGGCAGTGGACACAATGCCCAACACAACGGCCACGGCCACGTTGCTAGTGTAGTGGATGCCCTGGAGCATGAAGCTAGCGTCCCTAGTTCGGGCACGTGTGCACGATATTTGGATGTGCGCGTCACCTTCATCGTCCTTTACGGCGATGCAAAACACGTAGCTGGTCTCCGGCTGGAGGTTGTTGATCGTGTACGACCTGTAGAAGCGGCTCACAGTCACGGACTCGAAGCGTCCTTCTTCGGCGCGGCTCACTGACTTGGGACTCGCTCCCACCAGCGAGTCCTTGCCGTCGTCCGGTTTGTACTGGATCTCATACTGGGGGAAACTGTTGCGCGCCGTGCCGTTCCACACCACTGTCACGGACGTGGAGAGGATGCCCTGCGGGAAGATGTGGATGTCGATGTTCTCGACGACCAGGTCGACCACCTTGACCACGCGGCCGTGGCTGTTCTCGGCGATGCACGTGTAGGCTCCCACGTCGACAGGCCTCAGGTGGTAGATGGTGATGCTGCCGGGAGGCTTGAACTGGACGTGCACGTCGTTGCCGGTCTCGTTGCAGACGCGACCGTTGGGGAGCAGCCAGCGAACTTTGGGAGGCGGGAGGCCGAGGGCGTAGCACTGAAACACCTGGGCGTCACCGATCTTTCGCTGCACCGTGCTGTTGACTGTTCCGACGAGGAAGGGCGGGCACTCGGTCGGCACCTCAGCCAGAGATATGTTGAGGAGGCCGCGGCCGACCATGGGGGCCGGCTTGTGGCAGGCCAGTTCCTCGGGTTGCATAAAGCGAACGGACGTGTTTGATAGGGCTGACACGGCCTCTACCACCCAGCGGACGTTGCAGTCGCACAGGAGCGGGTTGCCGTGCAGAGAAACATTCAGAGGGGCAGACAAGTTGCGGAAGAGCTCTTCGTTGAGCGCCGAGATGTTGTTGCGATGCATAAGCAGCTGGCTAAGGGACGGAACGTTGACGAAGGCTTGCGCATCTACGTATTGCAGCCTGGCGTTGTCGTGCAGACGCAGGATCTCCAGTCGTGACAGGTCCCGGAAAGCGGCTCTTTCAATCACTGTCAGTGTCGGCACGTGGTCCGCGAACAGCTCGACGATAGGCAGACCGACGAAGTTACCCGATCGGAACCCCGTGAACGGATTGCTTCCAACGTGAAGTGTGTGCAGGCCATGCAGCTTCTGCAGAGCCGAGGCGGGCACCCGCGTCAGTTGGTTGCTGTCCAGGTGCAGCGTGGTGAGATTGTCCAAGCCCAGGAAAGCCTGATCGCTGAGGCCTCGAATGCGGTTGTGAGCGAGCGACAGGTAGCGCAGCCGGTGCAGCAGCAGGAACACGCGAGGGTACACGTAGGAGATGTGATTGTGCGACAGGGACAGACTCTCTAGAGCAAGCAGGTCCTGGAACCATTCGGGATAGATGGAGGGCAGGTGGTTGCGGTCCACCGTCAGCACGCGTAACTGGCGCATGCCGTCGAAGACGCGCTCTTCGATGAACTTGATTTGCACGCTGTTCATGAGGAGTGTTTCCAAGTGCACAATCCCCCGGAACACGCCGTTAAACAGAGTTTTGAATTCGTTATGCGATAGATCTAAGAACTTTAGCCTGCTGATGTTGTGGAAGATGATGCCGCGGCCGAGCTGCTTGATATGATTACGCGAAAGGTCCAGCTCCACCAGATTCCGGAGCGTCGGTATTTGGTTGTGCAGGTCCGTCAGCTGGTTGCTGTTCAGCAGAAGCGCTTGCGTGTCGGGCGGCAGGCCAACCGGCACGGTCCTTAGTCCACGCCCGGAGCAGTTGGCTGTCCGCAGGTTGAGACCCATGTTCATCGAAGGTTCGACGCTGCACTTGCACACCACTGGACACTGCACATCCCAAGCGGCGTCACCCGTCGCGTTGTGGCACAGCGCGTAACAGCACGAGAGTAGAAAAACCACCAGCTGGTCCAGCCGCGCGAGTGCCTTCTTGGCCTGCGGCGCCGGCACTGCCGTCGTGATGAATGAGGAGCTTGGACGGTTCATGCTGCGTCACGAGGGATCCAGGTGACCTGGTCTCGCCCATATGATTCAGGTGTGCGGCTTGGAGGCTTGCCAGCGGTAACCGTCTGGTGTTGGCCAAGCGGTTGCCGACCACCTCATGGTGTCATCCAGGGAGTTCATCTGCACAAAACAGAGGACAGAACATGAACGCTGAGACGACACCTTGCAAGTGTCTGCCGGGCGAAAAATCAAATGCGCGCAAAGTAGGTTTAGTAACACATGTGCTTGAATGATTTGTCATTGCGTGCTTCTTCAGAAAATTAGTTCGCATTTATTTTTTAAGATACCCTTCCTAATTTACCTATCCAAAAGGTAAAGACCCAGCTGTACAGGACGCCTTCACAAGCGGGAGCGCGTCCTGTACCACTGCTTCTTTACATTGTATCACGCACCAAATGGCCCAACCAGCTACGCTTCTTGTATTACCTATATTCGTGTCACGTCACTTTATGTCCTGCATGTAACTACGAAAGGCTTTACGTGAAAAGAGCAGTCCACTGCCCTGTCGTTCGCAGTGCCCTACCTTCCAAATTTCTAGACATCTAATAAAAGTGTTCTAGATACGAAGTCCAGGCGGCTCTTTTCATCTCCCCGCACCCCCTGCCACGCACGTGTACGCACACAGAGTGAAATATAAAGAATTGTGGCGGCCAAAGAGGCTGTAATATAACACACCACGACGTTCTTTAACCCGCCTGTTTCAAACTTTTGCCGGTAAGTGCCAAGCGGGCGGAGTTGATACGGGGAAGAGGGATTGAGCCGAAGGAAGGTCGCAGAAAGGGGCTTACAGGCGGCTCTTCGTGTCAAAGGAGTTACAGCGGTGCTTCTAACACGTCCTTGCTTCACCACCCATTTATAACGGCACACGAACGCACTCACGAACAAACGCACACGCTCACATACACAGCTAGAAGAGCTCGAGGAAGGACAGGAGCCGCGTCGCTTCGATTGGAAAACCGAGGCCGGTGGCGGAGGAGGAGGAGGTTCTTCCTCCTCGGAACAGCGTGGAGGTAACACGATTTCATTTTCTCGGCTCTGCTCTTCGGTCTCATTTCGCTTGATGTCGACCGCTCCTAATGTGCGCCTCGGAGCCGCTGCTGCCAGTGGTGTGGGTTGACGGGGCGCCTTTATTCTTCGCAATCCTTTCTCCCTCCAACTCCTTCCCTTCCCCTTTTTCTGTCTCTTCTCTATGTTCTCTAACTCGCTTTGTTTCGTTTATCCGCCGCCATCTTCGTTTTTGTTTTTTCTCTGTAAACGCTCTTCCCTTTCCAGCTACCATTCCCCGACTATCGATTCTTTTTGTTCCTTTCATATACCCTTATCAACTTCCTCCCCTCTTATCCTTCGTGTCCCGTTTCTTTTTTGCCCTTACTGTGTGCGTTCAGACAGCGGCTTTATGACGTTTTCAGGAGCTCTCCCGAAGTCTTTCCGGACTGACTCTTCGCTTGTCACGTATTTTTTTTTTGTTCTTACCGACCTTTTTTTATTTGTCCTCTCGCGCCATGTTCAGCTCTCTACAATCCCTCTCCCCCTTTTTTTTTCTTCAAACATTCTTACCCGGCGTTTCAATTCCTATCCCCCTTTTCTTTCCCTTTCTTTCCTTAGTCACCGTTCCCAAGCACAGGGAGCAGAAGGAGGCGATGGAAGCGGCAGAAAGTGGAGGGAGGGAGTTTCATTTACATCAGCTTTTTTTTTTATTTTCTTCCCCGCATGTCTGGATTGCGTGTCTTTTGCTTTTACCGCCCGACTCATTCGCGGCAATCGGTCATGGTCGGTTGGAGTGTGTGCTTGCGGTCTTCTCACTAACGCCGCTTCATCGGGGCTCATGAATTCCTTGCGCCTATTGGATAAGAGATTGCCTCGCTGTAGGCCTAAGTGTGTGCTTTCGGGATTCGGTCCTATATATTTCCTCCCTTACGCGTCTAAGGACCCTGTCGTTGCTGCTTTTATTTCCTCCTAATCCACTTCTTTCTCCCCATTTTATGCTTCTCCGCTCGGATTCTCCCCGTTACGACACACAAGTCGTGTTGACTTTGCTTAGCGTCCTTGTTATATAGCCCCGTCTTTCTCGTCGGCGGCTCCCTGGCATTGGCAGATCATGCGTTGCCAGACGTGTACTGAGTGACGCCATTGTTTAGACCAGATTGGCTCAACGAATATTGATGAGTCGCTTTCATTTTTCATTCGGCCTCTGCCATGTTGTTTGTAAGGAACTGGCGGAGAGCCTATTAATTTCCTTAGCCGCTCACATGCCTTGCAGCCCCTTCTTATCCGGTCTGCTTCTTATGTTTCTAAGTGAGACCCACAATACTTTCATCCGCGAACCATAACTCAGCTGGATTGCTTATATATGATCCCATCTGAAGAAAAAATGAAATAAAACTGTTTGCCACCGGTTGACCAACGGTTTCGAAGAGCACGTACCAAATATAGGGCGTACCAGTTCCTTTTATTTTTCTCTCTGTGGCAGGGGAGGCACCTTGGTGGCTATAAAGGCTGAAAATTGGAACCCCTGTTTCTTCACTTCTGTGTCCCGGGAGAGAGCAATATACAATGCGAAGCTAACAAAAAGAAACTGAAACTTGCATAAGAGAGACGTTGCGTAAGCGAGATTGATCTTTCTGTTTTTCCTCCTATCCTACCATACGCGTCGCGCGGGGAAATGAAATGAGTGCCCACGGTGTGTGCGGCGCGAAGCGCGTTGCGAAACGCTCGACATATGGTTATGAAAGTGGATGATGAGGTGATCCGTTCTGAAAGGTGAAACAAAAAGGAATTGGCGCGTGCGTGCTCTGATGTCAGCTGCGACTTGTGCTTCGTTGCTAGGAGTACCAGTGTGTCGCCAGCGATCTGCGACGTAATTCGCCGTATGAGAACCTGTCTCAATGATCGAAATTGCGATAACGCTCACTTGTAGAAGCGGCTGAGTGAACGCGAACTATTACTGTCGTCCGTTATTCAACAGGCTGAAATGGGAGCGGCTGTAATTCCTAGAAAAAAAAGGACGCAGCTAGCTGCTGACGTCAGTGCACTATGTGACAGGATAGTAGTAAGTTCTGACTTGCCACATGAGCTTAGGCTGTCGTATTACTCACTACCGCTATTACTTTGCGTTGGTGCACCGGCCAAGTGATACAGCCCTGTTACATAACAGAACTTCTGTCATCTGGTTACTTGATAAGAAATAATGGGTATGTGGGTTTAACGTCCCGAAACGATTCAGGCTATGAGACTCTGTAGTGAAGAATTTCGGAAATTTCGACCAACTGGTGCTCTTTAACGTGCACTGACACGGGCCCTTAGCATTGCGCCTCCATCGCAATGCTGCCACTCCGGCCAGGATTCTGGTCAGCAGCCGAGCGTCATAAACACTTAGCCACCGCGTCGGCTCAAGAAATAACGTATTGATGTTTGAGTGTGAACTGTGCGTGTCTTCTCAACTTTCTGGTCCCAGATGTTGAGCACGCGACACATGAAATATCGCGATGGCCTCTCTAACCTTTGGCGTCACCCTTATTTTGGTGACTGTGGCAT
This sequence comes from Amblyomma americanum, assembly GCA_030143305.2. Lineage (NCBI taxonomy): Eukaryota > Metazoa > Arthropoda > Arachnida > Ixodida > Ixodidae > Amblyomma > Amblyomma americanum. The sequence continues at coordinate 243,206 of JARKHS020032341.1, read as the reverse complement.
GAATTTTTAATGAAGGTACTGCTATTCTAAATGTCCTAGCAGAAAGACTTAACGATGTATTACGAGTGGTTTTGTCAGGCGCGTCTTCCGGCAACAGTAACGATTTGTTTCAGAATAGAGACAGTAAAATAGCATGACTCCTTATCTTTCATGCATTATTGCGCTGAAACCTATAAAATATAAGTGTTGGAGAAAAAATAATCTAGAGGAGGGCTTTTTACACCATATTTAAACGACACTGTGGGAAATTCAAGCCTTTTAAATTTACCACAACATAAGGTTGCAGCTGGGGATACTATTTCGCTTTAAGGATTTATGCATGATCTAAAAATTGCATGTTGACCGTTCGAATAAGTAAAGCTGAAATTTTGGAAATGAAGCGTACTTGGTCGGAGAAAAAAAAATCACAGACGATGCATTCCTTGCGAGTGGATGGCGTGATCCAGTTTATTAAAGAGAGATGTTGACGATGCAGCGACATCTTATTTTTAGAAAATTGTATGCTTTCCAGGCATTTTAGATGTTACAATGCTATCGATTTAAACTTGTCACAAAACTCCGGTACTTAAGCCCTTAAATAAGTGACCAATAAATTACTGTATTCAAACAAAAAGAAACGAAAAGAGAAGCAAAAATTTTCTTTTGTTCATTGGGTAACAACCAGGAATTTAAGGGGAGAAAGCATTTTTGCTGTGCAATTCATTGTTATTAAACTTCAGCATAAATTTCTTTATTAACATATTAGCGCTGTTGCGGAGAGAATCTTGAGTCCTACCCAGTTCTGTGCGAACATTGTGAAGCTGCAAATGCACTTTGAGATATTCCAACTCGAATTGAAACATCGCTTTTCTGAGCGTCAAGCATAAAATTATACATATGAGAAGACTACTACAAGGCTAGCGGTCCGTATAAAACACAAAAAAATCAATGCAAAAAGTTACAGTTGAAAACGTACTTGCTGTTTTTTTGTGTGTATGCTTTTTTACAAAGCTAATGCTTTTGCACAAGTAAAATCCGTTCACTGGCTCTCCCTTTGCCGTTTCTCGGCTACTATTTTCACTTGTGGGTGTCGCAATGTACATTACGGGTGCCATTTCTTCGTTTTCACTCGAACTCGAATAAGACATGACAGCGTCCGAGTCCTTCTCTTCCAAGAGTGAAAATTGAATAACGTCGCCGAAGAGACGATGGCACCGTTCCAGAAAGGAGGGAATCTTCTTGGAGCTTAAGACAGCATTTTTCTTCATTCGCTTCGCGCGTCTTGGATTCAGTTGCTGCCTGCTATGTCTGAAGAATCTTTTTAAAAGTGACTGTCAGAGCAAGTGACAGAGGGCGGGCACACAGAAAAAAATAATTTAGCCACAAATAAAGCAGTAATATAATCATAGATTCTGGCATTTCGCATTTTACGCCTCAGTCAATTCATGAAGAGCGTGACAAAAATAAAAGCGAGCCAGGAAAGCAAGGCCCAAGAACTTCAAGAGAATCTTATTGGGCCATCATTTGTGAAATGACTTTCGAAGCGCAAGGCGGGAAGGCGATGTGATGTAGACCTTGATTTGTTTATACGATGCCATTCTTTTAAAAAAGGAGCTCGATGAAGAAAGGTGTCCAGTGCTGTCTTCGCATAGAGCACCTTTACTGGCGTTAATTCGAAGCACTAAAGAAAAGGAGCCGTGCACGCACACAATAATTATGCGCTGATCCAAGCAAATTCATGCAGCAATACAAACGCGGTTTTTGCGATGTATATTGTGAGCATCTTACTTACTATCCTACAGGAACAAGTTATTTATGAAGACTGAACAGAAGCCGAGGTTGAGTCGCTGCATACTTAAGATAACGATAAAGCTTAGACCTGCTGTTGGAAACACAACACAGACCAGTCTGAAAGCATCAGTCTTGTTTTGATAAAAGCTTGTATGCAAGCACATCATTTTTTTATCTCACTGAATTCCAGAATTCCATAACGTTCAGAGAGAGAACGTCACGCGCAAAATTAAGAAAAAAAACTATAACAGGCTCTGAAAATAAGGGTCTCGTTGTTATTGTTCTCCGGATTATTTGCTCGGCGTTGTTTTCGCTTGTTCCGTGCCTGAGAAGCTTCCGGGGCCGTTGAAGGCGGCAGCGCATGGAGGGACCTTCGAGGCACTTTATTCTCTACCCATCCCATTCTGTCTTCTTTGTTTACTGCCGTTTTTCGGCATATCTTCTTGGAACGTTTCGCAGAGCTCCTCCGGAATCAAAAATTGAAAGCGTAATCCAGACTTGTTTCGCTTTCAGGGAAAATCCGATTAACGTGCCAGAGATAAGCGTACAGAGGAGCCCCGGGGTGGGAAGGGTGCCGGTGGAGGCTTTTTTTTTTGGGGGGGGGGGGGGAGGGGGGAGAGGGGAATGAGGAGAAAGGAAAACTGTAGAGGCAGGCGCAAAACATGAAAGGATGTAGACCGAGAACAAGGATCTTTTCGCAGGGCTGAGGAAAACGGATCACGACCGAAGCAGCTAGGCCGTCGGTTGAACGCTGCGGGTATACTACTTCCGGCCGCCGAGGTGGCTCGTGAAACCAAGAGTTGAAAAGAAATGAACAACGGAATCATAATCTGGAGTATGAGGCTGCGGGTAAACACTGGAGGAATAAGGCCGGCAAAAAAACAAAAAACAAACTATGTTTGTCTCGTGTGGGAGTGAAAGAGAGTTACGAGAATGCCATTTGTGTTTCGCTGCTTTCATTGTCGTTCGTTCATGTCTAAAGCTGCCACTTAATCCAGCGCAAGCCCGCCCAGCTAGGCTGAGCTTGTATGACAGTGAGCAACTTCGCAGTATACACTATACCGTCGCACGGGCGGGATAAGACAAACATAACAAACATAAAGCAATGGTCGGATGGAAGCATGCTGCCTGTCATTATTTTCCTTTCAAAGCAAGCGACGAGATAAGGAGCGCTATTGGAGCAGCGAAGAGCCGACGCGTATTTGGAGAAAGCGGTGCAGGCAGCACCCGCTGAAAGCGCGCTTTAAGCATCAGCGCTGCGTTCGCACTTTGGCGCGCTCGAGCAGTGTGGGCGTTTGTTGATCTTTGGGTAGAGTGGCGACGACGGCGAGCAGTTCACAAACGCACGCGGAGTTTCGCGGCGTCGTAAGGAAAACACGACTCTTCTTTGTCTGCTGATGCTGGAACTACTGCGTAAAGGCAGCAACAATGGATGAACAGTACGGCACCGCTCGGAATGAGCGCAACGAAATGAAGAACGAGAGGAGGGCTGAAGGAGAGGTAGGGGATGAAAACAGGAGCGGACACACACACACGTGCGCACGCACAGAAAAAGCGAAGGAACATTGCAGGGTGAAAGGGTAGACGGAAAAAGGGAGGGAAGAGGAGAAACTCGCTCGCACTTCGGATCTTGCGGCGGGAGAGAACGCATTCCTGTCCCGACCCGATGGGGGTCGTTCTCTGCTCCTTCCAAAGTGGCCGGAATTGAAACCCGAATCCCCCGTTTTCCCGAGAGAAGGAAGGAAAGGGGAGATTGGGAGGGGAAGTGGCGAGGAGCTTAGCTATACACCCGGCGCCTGCCGAGAAGAAACACGGCTTCACTCCTTCCTCACGCGTTCCCTCCAACCTCGCTTGGCTTCGCGTGCCGGCGGTAGCTTGTAGGTGCCAGCATCGAAACGGCTCGTGTTCGTCGCTCCATGGCGCTCTTTTCGGTTTCCTCGACTCGCCCAGACGCCCGAGAGTTCCGTCGACCACGACGGACTAATTTCCTGTTGTTTCATTGGGGTTATTTTGGGACCGAGGCAGGGAAAATGACGCTTCGACGCAGCGTGTTTAGGGAAAGGTGGGGTCGCGAGATAGAAAGCTTGAGGAGGGAGCGCGCCGAAGGGAAGAAGGTGTTACTATTCTCTAGGGGGCGCTAAACTCGCTGTAGAAAGTCGCTGTAGCGTTTCACAGCGCCGCGTAAAGGTTGTGCGTTTCGAGAAGACAATTTCTTTTACTCGACTCGGCAACTTAGAGAGGAAATGAGCCTGTATTCTAGCTTTTTGTCGGCCCGCTGAGGTGTACTTTCATTTTGCACGAAGCACACCTGCCAGTTGACGCCGAGCCCGCAGCAGCGCTCGGTTGTGTCACGTGACTGGAGCACCTGTCAACTTGGTCATATCACGTGATTTCATTACGTCACTTACCCATCAACCAATCAGATAATTGTATGACGAACGGCGTCTGACGCCACCGGGTCTATTCTCTGATTAGGCTTTCATTGTTATCGCATTAAAATCGACCAGTCTTGTCAGGAGCATACGCTGAAAATAAAATTATCAAATGAAATTACACGCGAAATCAACCGCTCTCCGACAGTGCTTCCATTCCGCTTCGTTACACACAGCCGGTCTTGCGGGACTAGGCTGCGAGAGATATGAAGATCTGGGCACTAACGCCAGAAGAAAGGGATCTAATTGCTCAGAAGCCGCCTTCTAGCCACGAGTGGCTCGGCTTAGGGGCTAAAGACATCCCACAATTCAGCCGTCGGCTCCTATCACGCGTTTCTAATTAATCTCGAGGCAGGAACGAAGAACAAAAGATGAAAAGAAGGAAAGAAACGATGAAACTACTGTTTCACGCACGTAACCTCGTCTCCCGGCTAATCTGTGCACACCGAATGCCTCCGCTTTTCTCTGCCAAGGAGCTGAAAATTTTAGCGAAGGACAGGCTCCTTGGCCGGGTGGTCTTAAATCCCTCACGTCTCATCGCTGCTGTGGAAAGAAAGTGGACGTGCCGAGACGACGGTCATTTCATTTGCATCGGTCCTAAGACCCACACCTTTCTCATTCTTTCCTTCTCTCTCCCACTTCATTCCTTCATTCTCGTCACCCTCTCTCGCTCTATCCTGGCTTTCTCTGTCCGCGGTTGATTTATGTTCCTTCAGCTTTCGAACACAGGAGGTGCGGTAAAGAAGAGAAAATTACAAAGGTCAATATGAAAAGTGCACACACAAAGCTGAGAGTGTGGAGAGGAGGAGAAGAGCAAGACGACAGGAAAAGCTTAATCACTTCAGAGCGCGGAATTGGGCGCGCAAAGTGGGGAAGAAAAGTTTGGTATTCTTGATGAATTCGCTAATGGCGTGCCGCAGCCCGCTCTCATGCATTTCGCTGCTCAGTCATGACTTTTATGAGAATGAATTACCGGGTTTGGCAGAGAGGACCCGAATGGGAGGCTTCGCCTAAGTTCATTTTTCATGATTTTGTTTTAATGCACGGTTTTAGTTTTCTTTTGGGGAATTGCTGTCAGAACTTGTTGAGTGCCTCGCTTGGGGCCTCCGTCGGTCCGCTCGTAGGCCCGGTTGATTAAATCGGAATATTTCGTAGCACAAGCGACAGCTTTCAACAGTCCTGGCAGCTGCATGACTAGACAGCTAGAAAACACATACAAAAGAAATTAAACATGCGAGGGACGGTAATTTTGTTGGCGAGGAATTGGCAGCCAAGATAATAAGTGAAGATGAGGAGGAGGTTTTTCTCGTTGTCTCTGCACTAACCTCCTCATTTACATTTATTTATCCGATAAAAGAGCTTAAAATTGCATTAAAGAACACAGATAAAAAGCATAAAGCAGAATGCGTGTCACGTGGTGTTCTTCAGCATGCCCAGCTATATGGAAGAAGATTTTAATGCAGCCATGACTGGCTGTGCAATGTCCGTGCCGATTACGCAACGGCCAATCGGTTTATCATCAAAATTTATTCGCGTAATTACGAGATATAGGGAGACTATTATTGAATTATAACCATGTCGGCGCGGAGCTTTGTACCTTTTGGAAGAATTGTAAACTTTCGGAATTATTGTGTTCTTTTTTGTTGAAACATGCTCTCAAGATATGAGGAAAACGTTGCCCTTTAAGTATTTGGAAACACACCCATTTGAATCACCTGAAAATTTCAGTGCTTTAGGCCTTAATAAAGTGCATTTTATTTTGTGTCCCCGGCAGCCTGTGCTTAAATGAAAGATTACGAGCACATTTCTAACGACAGTGATAAAGTGATAAGAAGGGCGTACGTTGTGTAGTCTTCAGCTGAATGCCATTGATGACTGGGACGGGGAAAGGCGGGAGATGGCAAAAGTGCGTGCGGTAGCTTCACTCTTTGTGGGTTCGTCTTAGAGCCGAGACGGAGAGCCGCCATGCAGGACAGCTATCTCCCGGCAGTGTGGTGTACGTAAGCCCTCGCTGTGCACATTTGCACTCCTTGTCCCGAGCGCCTATTGCGTGTGGGAAACAAGGCAACGACATCGGCGCTGAGGACATAACGGCCCAGACGGCCATGAACAAGACTCTGCGGGCCGGCTTTGTGTTCCCGCGGCTATGTTTCGCTTAGGCAAGAAAAAGGGAAATTGCTTAGAAAGAAACAAACAAAACTGGCAGAGGAGGGAACGGCCACAGTGCTTCCCTCCCTTTTTCTCCCCCTCTTTCATTGTCGGCTATGGGTTACGTGGCAGCGAGTTCCCGGGAGAGCCCAGTCTTCTCCGCCGAAATGAAGACAAAGCTGAATGCCGTTCCCCAGCCTTCCACCCCTTCTTCCGTTTTTCCCGCTGTTTTCATGGTGCCCGAGGAATCAGAGGACGATAGAGGCTAACGGCTAACGTCTTCTTCCAGCATGCTTGTATGGCACCCGCTTCAAGCCTGTTGCGATCGACATTCGAGTTTGACCCCGTTCGGTAATCTTCACCCGCCCAGCTCATCTTCCTGCTCCTGCTTCCCCACTTCCTTTACCCTTGGCTCCCTTCGCCAGCTGTCCCCAAGTCCCTTAAGCTCCGGCTCAGAGCCTAATGCGTAAGGGGACTAGGGCGTCCGCTCGCGCGTAGGAAAAGTTCTCGTATAAGAGATCAGATTAGCGGGAGCGGCTTTCCCGCACAGCAGCGCGCGGCGTTTATGGGGAGACAGTTGGATGCGACGGCCTTATCTGGGCCCGAATCTCGCCCGACGACTGGGCTGTTTTGTGGGGCTAGGCTAATCAGAGTTTAGGTCCTATTACGCTTGATTTGAGCGCCGTTCACATGGTAGTCCTCCGATAGAGATACCAGAATCCAATCTCTTCGGGAGAAGAGGAGCCGGGGAGTTGGAGAGCTTCTTTTCGGCGTCGCTTCTTATGTAGTTTCACTGGATTCTCATTTGCCCTGGACCGGGCGGTAAACATAGGCAAACGGGGCTGCGCTGGATCCTTCGGGAAAGTAGTGCAAAGTGAGGGTGCAGGATGGTTCGACCCCGCTGTAACGAGTTTGGGTTCCGTTTCTTGAGAGGCGGAGAAAAAAAGAACTCTCGAAAGGCAAAAGCAGTGCCGGCTCATTAGGAGGGTCGGTACACACGAACGATATAAAATAAATACTGATGTGAGTTTTTGGAGCAACAGAGCATGATGCTACGTCCCTTCGATCTTTACGTGTAGCGCCACCGGTACTAGCACTGCATGCCTGTTCCGTGCTGCACAAGATGTGTGTTCATACTCATTTTGCTACACACTCATTTATATCTGGAAGCTTGTGCCGCTTAATTATCTGAAAAGGCCAGGCCTCTATTCAATTAGGAAAGAGGCACCAGTTCAATTGCTTTTTAACGGAGATGGACGTTAGTTAATGCTTCCGTTTGCAGTAAGGCTTACCTTATAAAAAGTCGGAAACGCAAGTCAGCAATGGGGAACGAACCCACGACCTCAGCATGTCACGTGGCGCAATTTACTAGCTGAGGAGCAGAAATGGTGGTCCTGTTTTTTTACGTTCGTGGAATACTTACGCGTGGGATATTGTTGCCAAAGCCTAGACTGAGTTGAGAAGCGCCTCTACTGGGAATTACAGTCAACGTGAGTTTGTGGCCACAAGTGCCACTTTTATTTGGTGGATGCGAGGCGGGCGGCTCAGAAGCCGCGTCCGCGGACACCGGTGATCGGGTGTTTTTTAATTAGCGCGTGCGAGACACCGCCTATTTTTCTTCTCCGCGAGCCTCAACGGTGGCGCTGCAAGTTAAATCCAGGCTGCGCGTTGAATGTGGCCAAGTTAGTACTTATAATCACGCTGGTTTAAATCTCGAAAAATACCTGCAGTACTAGAGCAGCCATATTGGATACCCTGACTTTGTAACAGTTTAAAAAAAAAGAGATGAAAGACGTGAGTGGTGGCTTAGATATTTATGTCGCACTTTGTCTTCGCGGGAAAGCCCCCTTGAAGCTTCCCACCAATCAAAAGGATTAGCGGTGCATGTTCAAGTATAGCTGCTTTTGCTTGACCATGTTATACAAAGAAGCATATTGTAGTCTATTACTACAAGGCCCAGTCGCAATCGACGTGTTGTATTTGAACTCTTCCAGAAGAGCACGAATTTCTTGATGAACTAAAGAAGGTGAGATGCGAAAAGAGGAGCAGGAATTGTTTCAATCTATTAGGTGACGGATGGATGCTGTAAATTGCATTGCCTTGAATCAATGAAAAAGTTAAAACATATTTTGTATATGTTAACCACGCCTCTACCGTGACCCATAACTAATGTAGTGAGAAATGCACTTGCCAAAACAATCTCTATATTAAATGGAGAAGTCCTTCTCCGGTTCTTCCCACAAACGCTACTGAAGAAGATAAGCTAGCTGACGGATCTAAAAATGTGAAATTTCAGTCACTGCTAAAAATACTGCCGTACTTCTTTACTAACCTCATCAATGGAAGCGCTTGTAGGAGAACTTGCCTTACGAGAAGAACCGTTTAGCCCCATAGAAGCATTTTTTCCCTTCGATTTTTTGTCATCGACCTCATCATTGGGGATAGCACCACCGTTACACCGTAATCACTACTTCAATGACCGAAGTCTACATTACTGGAATTTTCATCGCTCATTTACGGTTAGGGAGACATTTCCACAGCCGTTTTATTTCCTTGGCTGTGCACCCAGGCGCATATAAAGTGCGCTGGAGCGCCTCAGAGCAGCCGCAGCATACTCCCGCTAACGTGCCTCCAGGGGTCGTAGGGCAACAGACTCCCCTTTCGACTCCTCGAACGCGGCCCATCCAAGTTTCGTGTGCGCAAGAGCGGAGTCGGCGCGGCGTTCGCCGAACAGAGGGCACTCAACCGCTCCCAGAGCAATAGCGATTCTCTGTTGCCATCTTCACACGATTCCCACGAGCAGCTCCCGCAAATAGATATATGCGCGAGTTGTTTCATAAGCTGACGGCGCAGCGACGATCAGTGAAAGCGTCGGGCCGGTTAGAGAAATGCGACGAAGGATCCACGGGGAGAAAACAACGCGGTCGGCCGAGGCGCCGGTGACGTGAACCGTGTCGATTCTGGAAGGCAAACTGCCGGTCTCTCATGCGGCTACAACCACTCTCGGCACTCTGGTCTGGACTAGGCACCACGACGCGAGAAAAAGCTTCTGCAGAGAGGAGATGGCGCAGTAGGGGAGGGCGAAGGAAGAAGAGACTGGATCTGAAGGCGCCGATGGAGCGCGTAATTTGATCCCTTGTGTACGAAGGGAATGCGAGAAACAGAACCACCAAGAAGTCTGGTTTGGGTTCTCTCTGGGGATTTCTTTGTGTGGCCCCTGAGGTACCGAGGGTCACTTCGCTCTCTCTTCCCCCGCGAGCGCGCTTATGTGCAGCGTTTTGCCTGCGCGTTTTACTGGCGCATTGACGCTTATATATATACATCGCTGGATGCTGAGAGTCAGGAACGGCTATTGGCTCGAGCACAACTGCACTTCCTTGTACAATATAGACACAGCGGAGTAATCGACTCGGAGCGTGAGGCAGGTCCTACTCTCTTTTCCAGGTGGAGCTTTGATCTCGCGCCGCAAGTGCTGGGAAAGGGAAATGGCACGATAACGTAGTAGAGTTGCTGTATCGAGCTGTTCCATGGAAGCACTTGGAATTGCACATTTACTTTTGCCGCTGACGGTATTGAAGCCGACTGAGAATGAAAGAAGGTGAGAGAAGATGAATTTCTTCATGTGTTAAGGTAAAAAATCTATCACTGTTCCATTTGAAATGACAGTTTATATAAGGACGTTTGCTCTGGCTTGAATACCAGTGAGTTTTGAAGAGATAAACTTTGTTGTACATACACGAAGGCGATAACATGCTGAACTCAACGAAGCATGTGAGTCAGCCCGAGTTGGGTTGCCTCTACGAGTTGTGTTTCGAAAGAGAAACGTGTTGTTGTGGCCTCCTTTTGTTTGCTTGTCACTTCGGAAAAATGACAGGGCCATCTCTTGCAGTATTACGTCACAATCGAGACCCGTCTCGTCTCCGGCAGGCTCCGAAATAACTGAAAAAAAAAATTATCTCTCTCTCGTCTCCGTTCCACTGTTTTCGTTTGTTTTGGTATTTTCGCTAGAATAAAGTTGTTCTCTTGCATTTAAACCTCCACGTTTCAGCAGCTAGGCTTCAAAACATTCTCGCTTTATTGCGTTCAGCTTGAACGCGCGTCAGCAAAATAAAAAAAAAAGCACGAAAAGAGATCCCCGAACTCCTCGTGTAAACATTGCCTTCTTGAATGCGGCAAAGTGGGCGGCGGGACCCAGAGCGGGGTCGTAAAACCCACGCGTCCTGAGACGGCAGAGAGTCCGACACGTTACACGCGACGATCAGGGCGCCGTCACGCTCAACGGAGCACAGCAGCTCCAACTCTGTCTCGTTCTATCAGCGCATCCGGAAGATAATACCGCCCGTTCCAAGCCTCCATCACGAAATGTTGACCCAGTCCGGAGCCAGGAGCGGAGGGGTGAGACAGGGGAGGGAGGCCTACGCGACGCTGAAGCGACTGACGACGCCGGTGGCGTTCCGGTGAGCGGCGAAGGAACTTAGCGTTACGACTTTCGGCCAGCCGGGCTTCTTGAGCAGGAAGAGGGAGGAAGGGAAGGGTCAGGAGAGGAGGAGGAGGAAGTGGAGAGAGGAAAGGGGATGCGGGCGGCGGGGGATCGCTAATGGGAAACGAATTTCCCCGGAGACCGCCACGGCTGCGGGCGGCAGCCAGCCGGCGACGTCGGAGTGCACAGACACGGCGTCGTCACTCTCTGATAGAGTTGATTCGCCCAAGTGCGGCGGCGGCGTCGCGCCAGGTGATTGCTCGCTTTCGCCGCTTACGCGAGAAACGCTACGGATGCTGCTTTGACGGACGGGATGTCAGCCGGCTCGCCGGCCGGGACACGCAATGGGGCGGGCGCTGAGGGACGCCGTTGCTTTTTGCGCAAGTGCATGATGTAGCCGACGGGAGAAAGTACCCCAGATGCTGCAACTTAATGCGCGCAGCTCACATCGCGAAAATGCAGCACACCTATCACTGTGATAGGGCCAGGCTGCACTCACCGTTCTTAAATAGCATTTTCGAGAACATGCACGCACAGGATGAAAATGTGATGAATACCAAAGGAATTTAAAATATTTAAACTAAATAAAAGTTTGATAGCAATTCAGCAGACACGTAACGAAAACGCGTAACTAAATTCTGCGAACTTTTGAAAACAACTAAAATGAAAATTCTTTTTTAACATTCTGCAGGGTCCGGACGTTCAACTTTTGTAAACGACACCTATTGGAGGGTTTAAAGTGGGTACATTTTACAACGTAAGTTTGATGATACGTTTAACAATTTTTTGTGTATATAGAAAAGGTTTGCAAAATTCCTAGAAGCCATTTTTACATTTTTTTGCTGTAATTTGAGATGTCGGTATTTTCAAGCAGTTAACATCTAAAAAGTTAATATGTGCTTTTAATAAAAACAACTAACTCTCTCTTCTTAAGTTTGATTGATTAATATACCCAATCTAAAAATATTCAGCGTGCATTTTTAGCGCATTCGTTATAAATGTTTTAAAACTAATATTTGAAGGCATTAAATATTTAGTATTCGCCGAATTTGGTAATGAAACAATAGAACCTGAATTTCAGATACAACCACAGGTGTGTCCTAGTGGCTTGAGCAGCCGCTTCGTATACGGTAGATGCGGGGTTCGATCCCCACTACCGTCGGGTGCCCATCGATTTCGAATGGGTGCAAGCATTCCCCTGGCCTGATGCTCGACTTCCCTGGCGTGAACTGTTTGGAATATAGGACTCTGACGCTGCCTTGAATAGACCAAAATACTTTATGCCATGGCTCTGTTTGGCCAAAACTGCACTTGCGCCGCTAAAATTCATCGCTGTGATTCTCAAATTTAAGCAAATTTTGAGCAATAGCAATGTTGTAAACTTTTCTCTTAAACAAACAATTTCCATTCAAATCGAAGTGGTGGTTCTTTAAAATTATCCTTTCCGCACTCTGCCAGCAATCGATGGTGAAAACCAGTGTCCTTGTTAAAGCAGCCTTTTATCGGGCTTGGTGACTGCGACTGAGCCGACAGCACATTCCCTCTTATGTACCTTTTAGGCCAAGCTCCGGTGAACTCGCCGCGGTGGCTCAGTGATATTGGCGTCCAGCTGCTGACCCTAAGATCGCGGAATGAAATACCCGCCGCGGCGGCCGCATTTTGATGGAGGCGGATTGGAAAAAAACGTCCATGTGCGGTGCGATGTAAACCCACATTAAAGAATTCCAGGTGGTCTCAATGAACCTACAGCCCTCAGCTATGGTACTGAACTCCACATACTACTGGATACAACTACTTAGCTTTCCTAGTCATCACGAACTGGAGTCATCTGTCGGCCGCCAATAGAAAACTCGAGAAAGAAAACTCTGGCTGTCGAAAACCAGCGAAAGAGTGAAGAAAAAAAATGATTTTTCGGTACGGGTTGTCGAGCAGCAAGCGGTCTATTGCGTGTTTCGGATTCGATCTCCCCAATAAAGTCCTCCAAAGTTTTCTCTCGGGGCTCAAGCTAGAGCAAAATCTACGGGCCAGACTCGAAAAAAAGTGCGACCAAATTGCAATTGATTCTTTTCCAACAAGATTTCTGCCGATAGTTGTAAGGGAACTGATCCTCTTCTGTTTTTTCCTCCAACACAGCTTCGGATATCCACCAACGAGAAATAATCACGTAACCGCGCCATCGTCGGAACGAGCAATGCCTCCAGTTTCCCAACGACGTTGTTTACTAAAAACAGCTCTCTCCGGTTTCGACCGAGGCGGCGCGCAGGAAGATTCTCCCATCAGATTTTTTATCTTTATTTTCAAAAAATTGATATTGATGACGACTGCAACTGGGCACGATCCGCACGAAGATGCGCGGCGCGCACCGAGACCAGAGGCGTGTTTTCGAATTGCGCGGGTTCGTGCAAGCCATGCGTGGCACGCAATTTGGAGCCCCGCGCTTCGGACGCGATCAATATGTCGTTGCAGTCGACGCGGCGCCACAATTGGACGGCAGGGAGGGAGTAAGGGCGGCCCGGGCAAGAGGGAGAAAGCTTGCTGAAGTTTAAAAAAAAAGTGCTTGAACAATAAAACAAAAAAAAACATTTACAGAAATAAGAGTACACTAGGAATGGATCAGAACCCAATGTAAAGTTTGGAAACCGGATCTTCTTCCCCTGTCTTAACGTCTGTGCGGGCCTGCAACTGTCCGCATCGGCTGGTTTTGTTTATTTTGCTTTCGTCGGCGCCAGTCGAGCTTTCCGTTGCGTGATCCGTATACCATTCGTCTTTGTTCTTCCGAAGCTCATCTCTTTCTTCACTCCTCACTCTATCCTGTTCGTTCGGGCTTAAGCACCATTTCCCTGGGCGCGCCGAGGTCGGCGGGTACGCTGACAGGAAACTCTCCGAGCGCCTCTCATCCCGTTAAACTGGCGCGCGCGCGCGCGAACGCGGGGCTATTTTTGAGCTGTAAAAAATTCCATTTCCTCTTCGTGATGACGAATCGACCCTCGGCTATGCGATCGCGTGTCTCGAAAAGAAAAAGAACCAGCTTCGACGCCTGCTGTGCATTTACTATTTATACACCCTTTCGGCCACTTTGATATTTATCTGCTTAGCTTGGAGCGACTGGCGGCGTGCGTGCGTACTTTTTATTTTTTTTTTGTTTTTGAGGGCAAAAGGAGCCCTCGGGAGGAAGACAGTTGAGTTTTAAACGCGTATCTGTCATTCGTTTTTACGATTCTATGCTTATCACGACGCGGTAACGATTGGAACAAAATGCCTTCGTGTGCCAATTGCCGCGCGGCGGAATTGAGATACGTGGCAAAGAATGCAATTAGGCCCTCTCGCGCTTCTAATTTATTTAAGGATGAGTACAAGGGGGCACACTTTGTTCTGCGCAAATTGACTCGTCTAATCACAATTCGTTGTTCCAACGGTTTCATTGTGAGACAAAATTTTCAAATTTGGCTTCTATCTGGGCTATTTTTTCTTTATGTCTGGGCTATTGGGAGGGGGGAGAATTTAACTGTTCTGTGAGAGCGGAGAACAGCCGTTCCAGCCATTTTTTTTTGTCTTTAAAAATGGAAGAAGAGAACGCCGTGTTTTCGTCGTATAATGAAGGATGCTACATTGAAGCGTGGCCAGCGAAGAGAAGCTAATTTTGTCTCGAATTCCTTTGTGCCGTTACACCAAATATCGAAGAAAGGAGAAAAGTTCCAACGTATATTACATTGTTTCAGGTAAAAATCTCGTGATGGCTGCAATTAACAATGAATTTTTCTTTTCAGCACTTCGGGTCACGTTACGAGACACCAGCAGGGAGAGCTACACGTCGTGCATATTCACCGGAAAAGCTAGACTATGACAACAAGCGCAAATGAAAATTTATATTTTGGTAGAAACAGATGAGTGATTAGAGTAGAAAGTACAGTAGTCGATGGTGTGCACAACTGGTTATGTTATGTTAAATGTTGTGATTGCTTCTGAACAGTTCACAAATAACGAAAAGTCAAAACGCCACGAAGACCAGAAAACACCCAGTTGACGGAAAAGCACTAAATGCACAAAAATTATGACAAGGTGCGCATCGTTATTAACTCTACAGAAGAAATTAAACTTGTACGAAGGCCTAGTTAACCAAATGCAATACGTAGTCACGTAGGAGCAGTTTGAAGCAACCGAAGCGCTTTATGGCCAATCGCTATAAGTATTTCGCGATGAGCCCGGAACGCAGTACTACGTCTCCACGCAGAAATAATTTTGTTGGCGTGATTCCTGGTGCGTAAGTAAGCGTGCTGTATTAGGACTGTCAACTTTACTGCCACGGGGACGCAGAGTGCTTCTTCTCTTTTCATTGACAACAGCATCCTCTGACAGTGGACCCAGCAATCGATTGCCATAAAGGCTTGCCAGATCCTACTTTGCTTCCTAATGAATCTGCGCTTGCTTGGAAAGTTCTGACGATATCTCACGCTTGACGTGCCTGCCATTAACGTACCTCAACCTTCGCTGTGCTTCTTTTGTCCCTCATTTATCTTTTGACTCCATCCCTCCTTCTTCTCTTCTTCATATCTTCTTTCCACAACTCGCTCTCTCTAAGTGTCTCAGATGCTCTTTTCAATATGTGGCGTAATGGTTCTTGTACGTAACTTTGCATTGCGTCCACATCTTTCACTTCGTTTGGTGCAACGTGAAACCACGATCATTAACTCTTCATAGAAGTTGTGCTAGATTGATGTTTGTGAAGTCTGCAGGCGAAATCAGGCGTGCCTTCTCCGTATAACCTTTAACTTTTCGTACACGAACAATCAATTTTTGAGTTAAATTTCACCGGGGCAATCCTTAATCCGCCAAACACGCAGTGTGTTCGAATCAAACAACGCTTCTCCGCAAGCTTCTCGTCAAAGAAAACAATCTTGAAACACTGTGTTGTCGCTGCACCCCGATCGATGGGCAGCACCCACAAACTGAGAAATAACTCGAAGACAATACCACAATGCGCGTATATGGGGGCGGTGTTGAGGCCAGTGAGGAGCAGAGTGTCTGCGCTCTCCCCGCCTCATAATTCGCCTCCTGCAGTAGGAATCCAAGACGACGGCTACTCAATAACCTCTGCAATAATCCTAAGATACGGTATCTCCATTTATGTTCACCTTAGTAATAGAAGTTAAAAATATTAGACACAGCACAGAGAAGGGTGAGGCTTGGAATAAAACGTAACTACAATCGGCGTATGAATTAAGAAGAATGGGTTAAGTTCTGTGCTTCGACTGGAAAAGATTGCGTTACAATGTGTGCATTATTCGAGAGCGGTAGTAAAATCTTGTGAATGAAATTTCATCTGCAGTGAACAATTTCGCTTTCTTTCAAGTCCGTCACGCCGGGTAATGCTTTGTTCTGCATGCGTTGCTGCTTGTTACATTACGTTTCGCAAATGCATCGCCCCTGGCAAGCAAAAAAAACCGGCCAGCACTCTGGCATGTTTCGATAGAGCGCGTAGCTTACTACTGCCCTTTTTTTTTTAAAGCGAGGGCTTGTGCGTCATCACATATGGTTATTGGTTCAGGGACCGCGGAAATTCCAAATATTATCTCAAAAGCCCGTTTATAAGCCGTCGTCGGATAAAACGGGCTTGCGCGGTATTGATCCGCCTACTGCCCATTCAGACCGTCTTCTTCTGCTTCTGCTATTCGTTTTCTAACAACGAAAACGCAGCAGCAGCAGCAGCAGCATTGAAAGGGTCGTCGCTTACACCGGCCTGTGTACTTAATATTAGCGAATAAATAAAAAAAAGAGCACGAGAGAGGTGGGAAAGGAGGGAACAATGTCCACGTTCGCGCGTCAGACTCCATGCGCGCGGCGACGCGCGATATTGAAGGAGCAGCGAAATTACCTTTTTGCGCGCACACATGAACGAACAAAAACACACGCACAAACGCGCATGGCAGCAGAGTCCACAGAGGGTCCCAGAGGGAAACCGCGTTTTCCAACCGGAAGTGAAGATGGTTCCGGCGAGCAAACTTCCGGACGCGTGCGCGGAACGAAGCAAGCCGTAGCGGGCACCCAAAGGCCGTATGCGAATGCAAACCTGCGATGAAGCCCCCCCCCCCCCCCCCCCCCTCCCTCTCTGCCCACAAAAACGTATCGAGCATGAAAATGAATGGGGCGGGCGCGTGCCATCCCACAAAGAGGCTCTGTTCAACTAGCTTATTTTTTTCTTTTCCCACGCGCCCATGCATGTGTAACTGCTGTTTGTTTTCCTATCTGTACTTCCTTTCTACTTTCTTTCACTCTGCGAAGAAAGCGAACAAATGAGAACATGTTGTCTCGTATCTTTCTCTCACAAAAATACGTGCAGCATGGTGGAATCTTCAGCGTGCGCTGACCAATAAGGTAGTTTTTTGCATGCATACAAACGGCCCGTAATTAACCGGGAATTTAGCGGTCGCATCAGGGGCTAATGTGATTGGTAAATCCACGGGTGCCAATCTATAGCGAGGCGTACTTTTTTGTGGCCAGCTTTGCAGAGTCAGCCTCTGATCAACTGACGCAGGCAGCAGCTTTAGCAACGCTGCACGCTTTTTCCTTGCGCACAGAGTACAGTCGACGTTTTTATTTCCCTTGTCACTCGACCGGGATACATCCGGGCCCGGTAATTGCATTCCAGGCGCGCAAGAAAAGCGCCCAACGGGGGGAATAAAAATGTAACTTGCAGAGGTACAACGAAAGTGGTGCATTTCAATTGCACAGTCGCGCTTTGATCGCTGACACCACTTGTGTCGGCTTGGCTTGGCTCGTAAGCAATATTCTAATGTTGGCAGCCGAACTCGACAGGAATGAATAGCTGGTAGCAGAACCGGAGGCGACCCGTACATTCAGCCAGGATGTTGAGAGTGCGGCAGTGGTGGAGGAACTTGGTCAGAAACTGCTGCATCGCCCATCTTATTCCCCCCACCCCCTCCTCCAACTTTTCTTTAGCTTTCCTCGCTTTAAATTTTCAAATCACTTTCGGCTGACACTACGCACTCTCACACCCGCATTTTTGAAGCCCAATGGCTGCGCACACTCCGCCAGCTCGGATCAATGGTCTGTGCTGACACGACAGATATTTCGATCGTTCGTCTCTGTGAGAGCGCTGAAGTAATTAGCGAGCACCCGCATTGTATGGATTCATTTAGCTGAGCTGCTGAAAAGGGGGAAAGAGAAATAAAAGAGGAGGACAAAGGAAGTGGATCAAAGGAACTATGTTTAATAGCACGCAAATGTGCCCATTGCGCCAAACGATTCATTTCACGGATGGCTTAGTTCTGATCGAAACTTGCACCGCACGCTGTTTCTTCAGGTTAGCTACGTAGACTCTTTCACTAAAGTTGCACCTAGTAAATTTTGAAGACGTGCGCTTGGGGAAGAGCCGTCTGTCTCCTTAGCCCTGCTTTACAGGAATAGGCAGAAGTGATGCTGGACTGCGCCGTAGTAGAAACCGTCTCGTACCACCTGCGATGGGCGGATACCAGGCACACGCTTCGTGGTGTTTTAAAAATACATCGCCTTTGAAATGACACTTCATACATTCAGAATCTGGTCAAGGATGAACTTAATTGCTCTTCAAGAAGGAACGACATCACGGGTGGGCTGTGAAATCAGAAAACTGCTATGTAAACTTTAGATTCCATGTAACTTTACGTGCGCTAAGCCTACTTCTCACTCCCAGTTTTACCCCAGTCGTCCTAGCCGGCGACAGCAGCGCCACCGCATCTTGCTTCCGACTCCGATCGGAGTTGGTCTAACAGCTCAATGTCCTGCCGTTGTCACAGTAGCTTCATCAAAAAACAGAGGCTTCAGGTGAGTTGGCTTCCATCGCTTGCTTAGGGGTCTTATGACATGTGGGGCTGCTTGTAAAAAAAAAAATCTTGAAGTTACATTCAATACAACGCTATATAGCACGGCTTTCTTAAAGCATGTTATTTTTGCTTTCAGTCATTAGTATAGTGCACATAATGTAGACAAACGCGGTTCATCACTGCACAAGAAAATGCTCTCACTTTTTTTCTCTTCGGCTTCAGTGTTGGCGACAAATTGCGGGTTCGACATCTCACTTAATTTCACGTGTCACCTTTCTCATTGTAGTTGCGCCAGAAAAGAATTTTAAAATAAGGAAAAGAATCAGGCGGTGGCTTCATCGCGCCATCTTCTCACCTTGGTCACGCAATGGCAGCCTAACACTGTCTTAGGCAGGCAGAATTACGAAAGCGCCCCGCCCCCCGCTCTCCCGCGTTTTTGCGCTTTCGGCGTGTGTGGTAATTCCGTGCTCTTCAATAATTAATGTCTTTCGAAGTGCGATCACGCCCTTTGGCGGAAGACAATGTGAATGATTTAAGCTGTTCAGTGTGTTCTACTTTAGAGAGATACCGGCTCTTTGCGGCCCGTGATCGGCGCAGCACACCGGACCGTTTTTCAGGGACTTGTAATTAGATATGGGTGGTGGGTAGATGTCGGGGCAGTGTCCCTGCTGACACGCCTATGTTCCTCACGTATCGTTTTTCCTTACTTGCTCTTTTTCGTTGTCCTTGTGATTTCGACACGTGTGCGTTCTAGCATGGAGGCCATATTACACCTTATGGCGAAGACAAGAGGGCTTTCTTTTTTTTCTGTTCCCGAGTGCTCGAGCTTTTGGGACGATGAAAAGGTAATATCACGTCTTTACAGATTTTTCGCCGATTTTTATTCCACTATGTGCTCTTGCTTCACGAAACGCAGATGAACAGAGACGAAATATTACATGTCTTTGGCCGGCTCTGCTGATTATAGCTATTATCAGAAAGAAAGACGTCATCCAATAATTGCGAGCACTCTCCGCTGGCCATGATATCTTGTTGCAAGCGGAGAAATTCTACCGTAACGAATGATCACGAAGCAGCCAAGGAAGAAACGAACCCTGCAATTACTGATCCTCTCGACATCTTATGATTTGTATTTTATATCAGTATGCGGGCACCAAAAGAAGCGTCTCCCAGTGGTTGATGTTTTTTACCAGCGTTTAATTATGGAGAAAGTGACGTGCAGTTTATGGTTATATTCTATGCGTAAGCCCGGGCAGTCGAGATAATAGTTTAGATGTTGTTGCGTAGAGCTTGGATAATGCAAGGCTATTCCACCACTGATCTTTCTTTGTGTAATCGAAGTTCCTGTTCAAAATATCATTTTTATTACTTTCGAGGCTTAATTTCGGGGTTGGCAATTCGACCTACATTATAATAATTGTGCAAAAACGGTGACCATGTACTGACTGAAAAACTTCGTGCTATTTAACAGCCGATGAATCTTATAATTTGCTGCTGCCGTTGTGACCGCGCGAAAAAAAATATATATATAGAATGGGTCTTTTTTTCTCAGCGCGTTATTTCCAGTGTGCCATAAGTTGTTGGAACGTGTGATTGCTTGAAAAATGTTCTTGCAGTGATAAAAATTCTGGCGGTGTGCGAATATTCGAAATTTTCTAATAACGAGTCGAGTACCTCACTATTCCATTCGCTATTAGAAAATATCTCACTATACGATTCGCGGAGCTGATATAATAGTGCGTGCTCAAAATTATTCAAATGGAGTAAATGAATGAATTATGTTCTCATGTTTTCTAATACCGTTAGAATGATTTACACAAAGTTTGAATAAAGCAGGCTTAATTTTTTTGCAAGATTATTTCAAAAACAGGGTCCACTGCGACACCGCATAGCATGCCACCGCGATCGGTCTGCGTGAGATGGAAGGTTCAACACCACGACACGGTCTGTTCGTGTGGCAGCGTTCATAGTCCTAATGTGTGGGGCCTGGCCTTAAAGGCCATGGCTCATACGCAGCACCCGCTACTTCCGAGTACTGTGATCTGGCTTTACTTTTCGTCGTCATCATCATCATCAATAGGAGTCGTCATCAGCAGCGAAAGGCAATTTTCATATACATACAACATGATGGTCGTAAAGTTAATACACTAACTCACTTTCTTAAGTGATAGCTCTGTACTACAGCGCCCCAGCTAACACCTCTTTACTTGGCCCGGTTTATCGGTTGGGTACGAATACTCGAAACTTACGCATATGTTAGTAAAAATATTCGACTCTTATTCGATTAGGTTTCTAGCTACACTATTGACATTTGATCAGGTAGCATGGCTAAACTATTAATTTTCGATTCGGCTTTAAAAAACTGCTATTCGTCAATCCTATTAACTGATGCACCGAATACTTTTTTGTAGCGATAGCTACATTACGGTAGCATTTCGAGCCTTCAGCGTGGCGGCGCGCCATGCTGTCACGTGGCGCAGAGCAGCTACCGGCGGCGCGGCTCCGTGGCTGATCACGTGCTTCGTCACGTGGTTGGTCATGTGACCAAGTTCCACTCGGCCTGCTGTAGCTATCGCGTCACTCCCGGTTGAACCAGAGTTAAACCACCACCATTTTTTTAGCAAAAAAAAAAAACATGGTGCTTTCGAAAATGTAGAGCATGCCACTTTCAAGGATTTACGTGGTGCGCAGCACGCGTACTTTTCCATACTTTTAGCGTCTTCAATCTTGCCAGCACTAAAGACAGCGTACCAGTTGCTATATATCTCTCATCAGTAATGACTGCGGCGTCTTAGTGCCATTCCCTATCATCTCCTTCAGGGTATTATACGGACATCAGTAGCCTGCAAATATTAATCGGCAGCAGCCTGATCGTCAAGAAGAGCTCATCCATGCCCAAAGCAGAGCGCAAAATGAAAAGCTCGTCTCGTATCATTCGCGATGAGCCTTTTCATTTCTGCTTCGATCATCCACAAAAACGCTGCAGGAGAGCGCGCCCGCGCCTGAAAGCAGCCCGCAGAATGGGGCCGAAAAAGGAAAGACGAAGGATAACCGCGAGCTCCATCGCAATGAAGAAGAGGACGACACCAATTTCACGCTGGTCTTCTATGCGTCTACGTTCTTTTGATCACTGGCGCCCGCACCACGACGACGACAAAGACGCGCTCCGATCAACTATGGACAACTCGTCCCGAGAGGCAGCAGCACCGGTTCTTCAAGCACACGGCGCGTAAAAAAAGTTGGGGGGGGGGGGGGGGGGTCGAGTCGGAGTGATGGCGGTGCTAGTGGTGGTGGTGCCGCGAGACCGCGTTTTGTTCCAGCAAGAGCGATCCTGCGGGTGGCGATGCTGGCTCACATCTCCGCGCACTCACACGCGTTTTCCGCTCTTGGCGCGCATAAAGACCGTATAGTGGTGGAAGCGGCAGCACCGGTAGCCCGCGTGTCGGCCTCCCTTTGTGCCCAAGGGTCCGACCGCCCTCTGGAGACCACTCGGTCATCTCCGCGCTGCACAAGAGACGAAGAGGAAGGAAAAAGTGGTGAAGAGAGGGGAGGGGGGAAAGGCGAGACTCCGTGTGTGTGCCGCCGAACACGTTCCTCAACAGGAGGCCCGAATAGGAGCATGCCGAGAAATAAGCACCAGAGACGGGGGCGTCCAAAAGGGTGGTGTATCGGGGGAAGATGGAGGTGGCCTGCAGGGGTCGATGAAAAGGGCCGCCATTCCGTGTCAGTCCTGATAGGCCAAGGGCGGCACTGTTTGCAGTCTTTGATGAATCGTTCCGCTGTCGGAGGGGGTTTCCTTCCATTTGCTTGCTTCCTTGTCTTTTCGCTTAGCCTTACATTTCCGCAGCTTCGATCGCTGCTGCCCCTTTCATTTCTCCCTCGCTGGTCTTCTTACCCTGTCTCGTTTCGTTGCTGTCTGGGGAGTGGTGTGCCGTCCATTTTCCTATCTTGCTGCAGACAGCAGCGTTCGACTGTCAAACGGGAGAAGTTGATTAATGTCGCTAATATCGAGTAGAGATAACCATGTCGGCGGGCACTACCGGTTGAACGAAGGCGAAAGTTTCGATATAGTGCTCAGAGCATTAGGAGATAAAATTGTACTTGGAAGAACTGTAAGGGGCGGTCCCCAAGTGATAAACAAAGGAGGAAATGTTGATTGATAAACGGCTCAGGTGGAGCAAGCTGAGAGCAGTGACACCCAGCGGTGATGATGTCTTTGTGGCGCCCCGATTTCTCTTATCGTCCGAAGCAACGACTTAACATCCGTAACAGAACGCGATATTCGAGAGTTTTTGTAACTTAACTACACGATATGAAGCAGCAACATACGGTATGTACCATATTTTTGGACCAACTATCAAATTGTTCGCTTTCTAGTCCTTAACTTTGTTAATTTACGCAGTGAGTATTCAAGAACTGGCTTTGAACTTTGATTTCTTGTTCACCTCCTGAATAGACTTAAGTGTGTGTTTGTGTTGTCCTATTCTGTCAATCATTCGCGTTATTTCAATGTTTGTGTACTTGGTTCTTGCAGGACTATCACTCGCGAATATTTAGTGGTGTTTACTACGTAATCTTTCTTTTATATTTATTCTGTTGTTGCCGCTTTTTTCAGTTGGTAGGAGTTGCACACCTTTGCAATGCCAGTTCTAAGCTTTTTGGGTGCTCCCCTAGCATTACGCTTGATGTTTAAAGAAAAGCTCTTGTGCTTTTAATTAGCAGGCTTGAGCTCTCGCTTTACATTTGAAAACATATTCTTGAAAAGCTGCCGAAAGTTAAGCGTGTCTATATAAGAAGTTCTTCAAGAGAACACGCAGAAGGGACTTTGTGCTGAAAAGCATAGTCGGCGTTCAGTGTCTTTAATGAATATGGTGTTTCCTTTGATGACCATCAGTGAAACGTGTGGCAGCGTCAGCCCGTCGTGCCCTCCGACTCTCATTGGGAGCCTAATGTTAAGACGCCAAAGCGTTTCGAGGGCAAATGCGTTCTCGGGTGAAGGATAACGGGTCATTTCGTGTAACTACCTGGTGGTTTCATTTGAACAGGGTCTTAAAAAACGTGTACACGCTACCATTTTGCAGCAGGTATCCATCACAGTGACAATAAGCAGCCGTGTAGATGCCTCGGTGCCCAAAGTCGCCTAATTTTCTTTATTCGCCTAAATATTTTTCAGCTTATACCTGAACAGCCTGATTAAATGCCTTGTCACGTCACTGAAAAGCCACTTACTCGAAAATAACAATTATTGTCCGGAAGTAAATATTGATATATACAATCACAAGATGACATCTGAGGCCAGTTCCTGGAACTTCTCTAATTATAAAAACATGTCTTAGTTTAAATAGGCTTCAAATTTTGTTTCAACACAGCCGGAAATTACAACTGTGTAGTTAGACGAATGTAGGCCGCATTTTATGCAAGCATAAAAACTTCAACTCGCGCTATAAATGCAGTAGAGAACGCAATGAATATATTAATTCTTGCCTTATTACTTTTTAATTGTTTTTCCATATGGCGGCGTCAGCAGCAGCATAGAAGAACTCAAGCAACCGCAGGAATAGCGGAAGAACGAAGTTAGCGCGTACTTGGGAATTCCGTTCTGAAACGTGCCGGCTCGCACACGTGGGCAAGAAGTCGAGCCAAGAATTTGCGCTGACTGGGAGGAATTCCTCCTGGGAACGGTGCGGTCGGACGTTCGCGAGGCGGATAAACGAGCTCGGTTATTCCGTGCGGGCGGTCTCCGAAGCGGCCCATAAATGATATTGTTCCGCTCGTTTCAATATGTGTGCCGGCACTGCGCGGAGGAACAGGAGCAATATCGGCCGTCGGGGGGAGGGGGGGGGAGCATATTGCCGTGCATACTTGGCTGGGGCGAAGCGACGGAGCAGCGCGGCCACCTGGTCGTATTGATTCGGAGTGCGGGGCCGCTGCCAAGCGACGTGCAAGGAAGCGGCGGTGGTGAGCTACATCGCAGCGGAAGCGCATGAGGTGTCAGAGCGTAAGATGACACGGACGAACAGTTTGCTTTGCTGTCTGTCCTACGTGCCGGGCCCTTTGCGATGTTTTTCTTTTTTTTTTTTGCTCCAGTTGAGGTCTGTGATCTTGGCAGAACTGGGGCGAGAGAGACGCATGTAATCGGGAAAGATGACAGTCGATAAATGCGTCACTGTACTCGGCTTATTTCATGCATTCATCATGCTGTTAATAAAGACGTTAATTTATTTTCTGGCCAAGTATTCAACAGACCTACACTGTTCATAAGATTTAGCGTAATGGGATGGATTTGACACGTGAGTGGTGTTATTTTTCTATATCACCCCTCTTATACGGGCGGAGTAAATCACCGTTTAACTGATCGACAGTTCAGTTCTCCAAACGCGGTTGGACTCAAAGAAAGTCGGCTGTTGTTATACAGTATACAGCCCAGTTCAAAATCTAAGTGACACGATCATGCTACATACAGGTCATTATCATTAAAAAATATTCCTTGGCTTCAGTATTTCTATAACTGAACAGTCATTCTATATCTTGGTTTACAAATTAGAAATTTGTATGCAAGCTCCAAGCTTTGAGTTCGCCTAAGCTGATCACAGTCTAGAAGCATGAGAATCAAGCAAAGGCATGTCTGGCCTCAGGATTTGGTCGCAGGTTTTCTGGTACTGTTTAGTTTGTTGACTCCTTTGTGTGAACTAGTTCAGCGAAGACTGTGGATGAGGTGTGTACCAGTTTTTGAACATGTGCTTTTCGCAGTTTTGAACATGTGGCGGCCGGCAACGCTGCAGACTCGGCTGGTTAGAGTTTTCGTGGCCGAGCAACTTCGCCCATCTTGCACACTTGCACACACGTCACCTAGCCGCCGTTGAAGATGTCCGTATAGCACGGACATGGAGATGCTATATCCTTAATATTTACTGCGCAAACTAAAAGCAAGAACATTGATTTTTATCATGTTATATTTGCTCGTAGTGCAAAAAAGGTTTCATACGGTTTCGAACTCTCATATGTGATGACGAGGGACACTTTGCAATGTCCATATCTGCACAGTGGCTCGCTATGGCTTAGTCATTGAGGCCATCGTGAAAAAATTTATTTAACACAAATGGATACTGATCAGCAGCAACTAATGAGAATCACAGAGTACCTTCACCACTGTTCGAAAAAGTGTACATCTAGTCATGAATGAAAGTAGAACAAAAGTATAAAGTTCCGTCGTTCGTGACACTGAGAATCATTTCTGCAATACCGTTCACGTCATTTGTAGCTCAGTGCAATGCTATCATTGCGTGAAGAATACGTAGCAATACACGAAATCTGAAACGAAAGATGCTGGCAACGTATTGGTGCCACTAACATGTTTTTAGCTTGTAAAAAACACCGTAGAAGGAACGGAAACCAAGAAAAAAGCACCCACACTGCCGGAGTGCTTTCTTATGCAACCGAGGTGCGCTAGGAGTTCAACAAAAAATTCTAAGTTCTTTCGATTAACTCCCGGGGTTGGGTCTTCCCGCTTCGCGCGGCAAAAAGTAGCAGCCACGACAGTCTGAAGCTGCCACGAGGCAGCAGCAAAAAACGTTCAGGGACGAGACAAAAACGGGAAGCCCGGCTGTCTAGGGCTCATACAACGACCGAGAAACGACGTCGGGCCGTGCCACAGACGTGACACATTTTGTTGCGACCAGGACCGGTGCTAACGCGTCACTGCCTCGTTCCTTCCTTCCTTCCTTCCCTTTTCACCTTTTACCCTGTTCAGCCAGCGAAGCTCTCTGCGCTTGGTACAAGTCGCACACGCACACACACAACACAACGCGCCCCACTGTCATGTCCCGCTTCCCAACGTGACACGCGCGATGACAGCCGTCATTTTCTCGCGGCGCCGGAAACTGCGGTGGCGGCCGCGTCGGGCGAAGAAAAGAGCGCCCACCCAGCCGGCCAGTCACGCCGACGCGGGCCTCACGTAATTGGGAAAACGCCATAGAGGCGGCGTTGGCGCTGCTGGCGGAAGACGTTTACCGCTCGCTCGTTTCTGCCGCTCTTATGTGTCGTCAATACGCGAGAAGAACAAGCTCGCTTCCGATGAAAAGGGCGGCCGGTGCAGGTCGTCGGGCTGGCGCGGAGGGAAGTGAATTCGTCCCAGAGAGAATGGGACGTGACGTCCTCCGGGTTCCCACCGAGGGAGCGGATAGAAAAGGAGGCTTCTGCCTTCGTCGCCGGTGCATTCGAGGCCAGGGCGGGACATCGAATGCCGCCATTCGTACGCTCGCTCGCAGCGTCCCTGTCACTGACGTGCGTATACGTCGCACTCGAGCCGATACGACGAAAGGAACACCTGCGATGCGTCGGCTTCGTTGTCGCGCTGTCAGTGTCAGGCGACGTGCCCGACAAGGCGGCGACGGCAGTGCAAGAAGAAGACGTGCCAGCTCCAAGGAGAATGGATCCTCGTCCTTTTCGCTTCGAAGAGACAGACAGGCAGGCTCGCAATACGAGCTCTCCCTTCCCCCTTTCTTCGCGCCATAGGATCAGCGGCCTTTCCTCTTCGACGTCCGGTAGAGAGGACGACTGGACACCGCTGCACACCCTCCTGGCTCGCCATTTCTACGTCCTCGCCACCCTTTCCCTCCGTCCGCACGTCCGCCGGAAATGGAATCGAACACGGTTAAGTGGCTTTGCTTATCTGCCCGCTCCACACCCCGGTTCCCGTCGCTGGCCCTGGCTCCACCGATCTTTCTCTCGCCTCTCCTCGCTCCATGCTCTCGTCTCTTTCTTTCTCAATCTTTCTCACTCGCTCTCGGCACCTGGTTTTCCTTCCTGCCGCTTTCTCTTTCACCACTCACGCGCGCCCGCGATTGCTGATGTTGCTGCTTGCCGAGTATCTCGCTCCGTAATGGCCACCGCGCCTGAAGCCGTTGAGAAGCGTCTTCACGCTCGCAAGTCTTTTCTTTCGCAAGCATTTCCTTAGTTCCAGCAGTTGTTTCTGCTCCAATGCTGTTCGCTTCGTGGTTGTTTCGTTACTCAGTACGCCGCCTCCTCCCATCCGCCACACTTAGTTCTTTTTGTTTTTTTTCACGCCAGCAGTCCTAACGTCTTCTTCGTTTCGGGCATTGGCAGGGCTATCTGTCTGGGCTGCTCTGCTTGCCTCAATGTTTGCTCCGCTTTTTTGCAATGCCTTTTTCTTGCTATTTTTTTCTTGCGCAGTAGCCATGAGAACACTGCATATTGGGAAGAAAAATCCAGGAACTTTAATGCACTGCGTGCGGCCTGTCGAATCATGATGGTGGCCGCAGAAGAAATAACGATACACGTCACGTCCGCGAGGCAGCACTTAATCTTTTCGCAGATTTCACATGTAGGAGGATTTCCTTATGGTAGAAAAGTTCCCGATTTTCTTCGAGGTAGGCTTGTGCTTGGAGAAGGCTGAAGATGAGTTTCAAATGCTTCTGACACCGCTTGCAGAAAAGGCACAAAACTGTTTGCCGAACACTGTTATCTTGGCCCCGGAATGATCATTCAAAGGAGAACCCGTTTTACTGCGATCGCATTTAGGTTATTGTCTTGTAAGAACGACGAAGCTTCACCGTAACCAAGTTCCCTGATTGGTCAAGAAGATCGTGACGTCGCCATCACCTCCAGATTTTAAAATCTGAGGATTAGAATGTTCGAGCACGTTCCTTTGGATTATCATATGGGATTACACTAACCCGATCCACTCTTCCGCCTTGTTTCATCTGCTAACCCCCACACCGAGATTTTAATATAATCACTAATCCCCAAAAATACACACTAATCCACCTTAATCCAACAATAAATCCCCACGAATCTGTTTTAATCTATTTTCTGGAGTGGGCCTCCTTCCGAGATTTGGGGGCCCTTTGGACTGTTTGGTGATGGGCCAACTTCCAAATGCTATCGCATTTTCGTCTGTAGCAATGAGCTTAAGCAGGTCCCCAGTTTTTCCTTTGCCTGAAAGACTGTCTAAGAACCAACAAGAAAAGGAAAATTTAATTTATGAAATATTTGTTTTCATAGCTTTACACGTAACTAAAAAGCCTTATCCTATATATGTGCTAAGATGTCCCTATCACCCAACTTCCAGATTGCCTTGACCCTTGATTATAAAGCGTAGACATTCGAACGCCGCCACGGCCTCGAGGACCTGTAGCACACTTAGACCTCGGACCTCATTTGGTCGTGCGACAAGCTTGATATTGATGTGTAAACGAAGTCGCTGTTCATCGCCATCCGCAATTAATTGCGCAGAAAGGACGGCAACTGTAAAGGGTGCTTTGCCCCTTTAATACTCTTAGTGCAAAGAAGACACCTTTAAAAAATGCTAAATGGTGTGCGAATAGCGCTTTTTGAAGCGAAAGCTTTACTACTACCCTCCGTACCCTCTTCGACGTGTGCGCCGTGAGCGCCGTATGCGCCGCGTGCGAGCGTTTAACCTTGAAGCGAGGAGAAACCACGTGACAGCTATGACGTCACTCAGCCGTCACCGCCGCCGAAACCGAGCGCTCGCCTGTTTCGTTAGGCCATCGGCGTTCATTGTGTTCAT
This sequence comes from Amblyomma americanum, assembly GCA_030143305.2. NCBI lineage: Eukaryota > Metazoa > Arthropoda > Arachnida > Ixodida > Ixodidae > Amblyomma > Amblyomma americanum. The sequence goes on along the minus strand of JARKHS020032341.1, from coordinate 214,007 downwards.
TGGCGTTGGCGTTGACAATGTTCTAGAATGGTGATCTTGAGAAAAAGAAGGACGCATAACTGGCTCCCTGGGTCAGTGGAAGCTTCAATTGCGCTTTTAGGTACGTGGTGGTGGTGAGAGAGATATGAGCTGCATGCATTAGCCTTGACGTCGTTTTGGCGGGCACGCGGCCCTGCAGCAATTGGCCGCAGCGTTCATTTGCTGACCAACCTCTCGCGATCAACCGTTCATTTAACCGCCACCTGGCGGAGTGGGCGCGCTGCGTATCCAGTGTGCGGAACAAACTGAACGTTACTGACGCCAGGCCGCGTCTACTTGCCCGATACACCACAGCTTTCGCTCTTTCACCAGGTTCAGTAGTTAAACCACAGCTTCAAAACAGAATTGAATAAGAATAGTCTAGGTTACTACAGAATAAAAGACGAATAGTGTGCCTAAAAACCGAATCGTATACGAATCGAGTAGTGATAGAACTGAAACGAATACATATGGAATATTTTAGTTCGCTAGCACTGAAGTCCCTACTCGCCGATTTCGCCGACGTTTGTCCGGTCTCTCTGCGACCTTTACGGGCTGGGTGCTACTCTCCTGGGGAAGCAGGTGGGTCACCTAGGTCACGTGACCTTGTGGCGTCATCATAACCTGCCCAGCGTATTGTGAACCAACTATCGTGGCGGTTCAATAATGATTAGTCGAGAGGTTGCTCGAGAGGAAGAGTAACCTGTGTCTCACAAGCCTAACAGTGGCAGCGCCTGCCATCGAAGGGCAAAGGGGGATCGCTTAACCGCTGCACCACTTCACCAGGAGTGACATCAGCTCTTCCAGCAATCTATGAATGTAAAAATTTGATTCAAGTAAGCAATCAGGTTAAACTAAACACAACAACTAGTTATGGCGCACGTATGTCGCATCTGGCCTAACCAAGCTAAATTGTCTGTGATTTTTTAACCAATATTCGATGCGGAGCAGCGTTCTAATTTATGGCGTTATAACTATAGATGTCAAAAGACAAAACACTGATCCCCTCAACTCGGGTACGCAACATGAAAGCAGTATATTAACTTTATGACTGTGATTTCATACCTATGAGAAAACTGCATTTTGTCACTGGTGATGACAGAGAAGTCACGTGAGAAGTATGAGAAATTTACCTTTTGCTACTGCGCACGAATGGAAAACATCATAGTGCTAAGCCCTCCTTCCGGCGCGGACCGATCTCGGCAGGATGCTGTGCGGATTCGCAGTGGGTCCTGTTTGAAATAATCATTGAAGAAAACTACGTCTAGCTTGAATCGAATTTCGTGCCATTTATTCAAAAACTATAAGAAAACATGAAACCATATTCGATTTGCTTCGCTTAATTTTCAGAATGCACTTTTTATTTGTTGAGCGAATCAAATAGAAGGATGTTCGATTCGATGTACGGAACTTTGTAGTAATGGTACACACCTAAAAACTGGCAAGACTAAAACTCTTTCACCCCGACTAATCGCGGACGTCGCGTGACTGGTTTTCCTCAATTAGTTACGTCCGTTCGCTCCTTGTTTGGAGCTGTGAGCGTAACAAAACGACCGAAACCGGCAGCGGGATGTCCGTGACTCGCCCGCGTGAATGAGCATTAAAAGCGATGTTTATGGATGAATACGGTGAGGCAGGCTAGTGATGAGTGACGGCCACTGCTGCTCCCGTAATTGTGGCCAAGCAAACTGGAAGCGATAGATGAAGTGGTGACTCAGAAGGGCTCTGGTACTGTGCAGCATGGGCCATGCATATATGCCATTTAACCAAATCTAGGGAGAAACTGTCTTTCCCTCCCACATTCACCTAATCGTGCACACAGCTATTGCTTTCGAAATGTCTCCGTTCTTATGTTTAATGTTTCAGATTTGTAGCTGCATGACTTTCCAGTAAAGCGAAAAATTTCAGACATGTACAAAAATGTTCAAAAATTTAATTAATATGAATATACTATCACATTTAGAGAAACAAAATCCAATTCCGGTGCTCAGATTTAAAATAGGAGGTTATGTGTTAAAATTTTACGATTTCCTTTCCTAATAAAACAAAGAGTAATTACTCGCAGGTATTTGCGCATAAGGAAACTTCCTACCCAGAGTGGTCGACTTACGAGTGCAACAACTTTTCACTAGGTTTGCTGTAGCCAAAGAACGATAATTCTTTCCCGCTCGGTAAAACCGCAGTGTCTGGCAGGCGGCGTCGGATGTACACCCCGCTACGCACAAGCGAATCCTGCTGCCCGACTGATTTAGAGCGAGCAATACCGTATCCGTAGCAGTTAAAAAAAAAGAAAGAAAGGCTGCACGCGCCAGAACAAAGTCGTATCTAATGGCACGCATCCTTCTTACGAGCCCGAGCAGTCTAGCGCAGTAATATCGCTCCATTTCTCTCCCACCATCCCCCTCAAGTAAAAGGAATCATAAGAAGGTTCTCCATAAGTGCCTCACGGCTGCTACGTGAGATCATTATTTCGCCCGCATCGGAGGGTGAGAAAGAGGAAGAAAAAAATCCGGAACTCGAATTAGGTACCATTTATTTTATCCCAATCTCAGCAGTAAGTCTTTCGTGCTCGTTTTTTTTTTCCCGGGTTCTTCTCTGCACGGACCGTGTTTCCCGTGTTACGCTAATCCCCCGCAGAAACTTTTCCGACGGTGCCGCTTCGAAAATCGCATATGAATGCCTCGCCTACTCACCTTCTTCGCTGCATGTGCGCGGCTCACCCGCCTTTACGCCCCCTCGTTCATAAATTTACGCAGCCACGGTAACCTGCAGCTCGGCCCGCTTTCATGCAGGCTCGAGCGCCTGTACGTGTGTGCACCCAAGAGAAAGGCAAGGCGCATGCGGAAGAAGGGGGGGGGGGGGGGGTTGGAAGAGGCTCTAGCAGTCGTTTCATTAATTACCGGCAATTACGCTCTAACGGCGTCCAGGGAAGGGAGAACGCAGAACAAGAGATGCACGCGACGCGGTGGGGACGCGACCGCTTAGAGGACGCTCACAGACGTTGGGTTTTATTTATGTGACCCCTTCGCGCCCTCCCTTAATCCCCCTGCACTGCGCTGCCTTTCCCTTTGGGGAAGCGGCTAACGCTGTACGTGCCTCTGTTGTTTCTTCACCCGTGCGCTATGGCCTCCCACGGCCGAGACACAGAGCGCGCGTTGTCCGTCTGCCTGCTATTGCCCCTTTATCTCGCGGGACATTACCGTAAAGCGCATGGCCCATTATAACCGCCGTATAACTGGCATCTGGGTCTCGTCAGGACAGCAGCGGTTGTTTGAAAAACATTACTGGCCTCATTTTAGGGCTTAAAAGGCACGCGGAAAAAAATTGACATAAATTCTAATGCCAGCCTGTTTTTCTATCTTTTTAGCTACCGGGGTAATATTCGCAAATATAGGGTGTGCACGGACCAAAATTATGAATATGTCGAGTTAAATGGCGCTATACAGCTGTTTGTTTTCGAGGAGCGATTGCGTAATTCTAGTCAACTAGCGAATCGCTTTCAACGTTTAAGACTGAACTGCGTATAAACACCAACGACATAGGAGTGCAGAGATGCGGGCAAATGGGGTATAAGTTGCCCTTATAGAACAGGGTTAATTGGAGAGATATGGCACAGGCCTTTGTCCTGCAGTGGGCGCAGTCAGGCTAATAAGGACGATGATAGGCATTGGAGAATGGGGCGAATTTATGTCTCGTATTGTTTCCTGCTACTGCTGCACAGAAGATATGAACAGGAGCTTCCACGAACTTCGCTTCAATTACTCGAGGACTATTAGAAAACTCGAGAACGAAGCCGATTCTTTTCGAATAATTCAGAACGCGTACTGTCTTATGCGTTCAGCGAATTGAATGCAAGCAAATTCGATTGGCTATTAGACAATTTCAAATATTTGCGCACCCATAGAATTAACAGATGATGAAATCTTGTTTTCAGCTACCCCTTTGCAGTGCGAATACTGTCCTTCAACATCCGTAACCATTAAGTGCTTTTCAAGCCTACCATTATCATATGCCTGATTATATCTAGCGTAGGGCAAAAGTCCCTCCCAGATCTCTGTGGTGATGAGGCTATGCGGGACGCCGTTGATGAGGGCTTCGGATTAACCACGACCGCCTGGGGTTCTTCAGCGTGCACTGACTTTGCGCGGCAAACTGGCGCTTTCCCATATTGCATTCATTAAAATTCGGCCACCGAGACCAGAATCGAACCCGCAACGTCACGATCAGCGGCAGAACGCCCTCTCTACAAACTTAAAGATGCCGTGCGCAGTGAAAGCTGCAGTGCCTTCCATCCTTAAGGACCTTGCACGTAAATTTCATGCCATGTCGGAAGACCCCGAACGTGAGAACATGGCTGGCGTCGGACCACCTGGACGACCAGCGTGCCCTGGTTCTGCATGCCTAAGCCCTTTTGAACACGTAATAAGTCGCTCTTTAATATAGTGTTTTTTTATTTCTCTCTCTCTCTCAATCGTGAAACAGCGAGCGAAAAATAGTAAGTAGAGATGAGAAAGAGAAGAAAAGAAGAGCAGGCCGCACGTGTGGAAACCCAATGGAGAAGAAGACGGACGAGAAAACAAGCAGCATGCGGTGATGAAGAGGCAAGCCGCGCACGCAAAGAAAGGAGATCATCCTTCGACAGAGAAAAAGCAGGAGTCTGAGCGGCGGATGCGGGGAAGGACAGAGAAAAAAAGAAAGAGATAGAGAGAGGCAGAAAAAAAAAGGAATGCAACAGTGAACATGCGCAAAACGAAAGATGGAATGCGCGGGACACGAAAAAGCGCTTTCGACGATGGCGCCTGCTGGTTCACAAATAGCCTCGCGAAGCAGTCCACGGGAGAGTGCGGTGGTGGCGGGGAAGGCATTGGCATCGCTCATTTGCATGATGAGTTCACCGCTCACCCTCTCCCACCTCGCCGCTTCCATCCGTCCACCACCTCCAGGCCTTGTGTTTGCGGTGGGGCTTTTGTGTTGCGGACACCGAGGATAGGGAGGTGAGGTAAGGGGAAGGGAAAAGCTGTTCTGCTGCTCAAGTTATATAGTGAGCCCGTGGCAAGTACTGGTAGCGGCGGTAGTCGTTCAGGGTGGTACTGTTTGTCCTCGCGAACCAGTTCAGCGGTAGGCAGCACGTACTGGCTATATAAGCGAGATGCGCATAGCGTCGGCGGCGTTCGTTCGCTGAGCGTGCTGTCGTCAGCAAGCCGCGACCGACCGCCGCTTTTAATATGTGCGGCGGCTGTGGGGGATCTTGGCTCGAGGGGATGCGGCGATGACGCATAGAGCCGCCGCCCTGTCCTGCCTTTCTGCGGCAGCTAGCGGAAGTGGGAGAGTGGAAAACAAATTACAACGGCTTGGTGCGGCTGTCAGATATGCGAGATCTTTTTATATCGCATTGCATGTCCCTCGTGTTCCGTGTGCGCAACTCGCGGCTGACGGTGCTTTATATGGGGCCTGTTTTATATCTACACACCGCACGTCCCTATTTTCCCTCTTTTCCCCATCTCGTTTGTGGTGCGCTTCGAAGTCAGGAGAAGCGCTGGAAAGCGAGGTCGCCTCCTAATGCAGAAAGCGTGTTCTGGTCCGAACCGCCGGAGGCACTGCTCGCTTTCGTTTGGAGGGCGATGAATGCTAATTTCGCGACAGGCTCCCGCAGGTGTGGAGGAGTAAACCTCAGTGGCAATGCTTTGCAAAGTTTGGATGGTTAGTAATTTGCATATTATTTTCGTATGCTATAACTGCTTAGAAGCTGTAAGTAAGAAGAAAGGAAAATGTCGGAGTTTTTTTTTTTTGCCAAAGCGAAAATGTGCTGTCACAAAACATGCCACTGAGACATACGAACTGTGCCTGATGCTGTGTTGTACCCCCCCCCCCCCCACACACACACACGCACAGGTGTGTGAGTATGCGTGCGTGCATGTGTGTGTAGGGGGAGGGGGGCGCCGGCGTGGTGCGCATGCACACGCGCTCGTTCAGATAAAACGAACGCAAAAACAAAAAACCTCAAAAACAAAAACAATGAGCATTGTTTCACAGCTCTATTTTTTCTTTAGGCCCAAAAAGCTACTCGAATGATCCAATTTGGCAGCCAGCAGTAGTTGTAGATTACGGGGAAGTGCTCCGCTGTGTAGGGTGGAGACACAAAGTTTGCGGGTGTCCATTTTTTTTTGTTGTCTTGAAAGAGGCCTACGGGCCTTGTAATCATGAACATGAACTCAAACTTCCAGTGGGCGGCGTGAATGATTATTGACAAACAATTCTGTACCAGCTATTTTGGTCTTGGTCGGTGCCAGCGTGGACGTGCACCTTGAAGTCCAGACAACATGGACTACCACATTCCTGATGACGTCGGCGTCCCCGGCAAGCACTGTTTGTTCCTGTAAGCAACCACTGGGTTCGCTTACTCACATTAATAAAAGGAACTGCACCTTGACATCATTCGATGTGAGTGGAAATGTCGGGTGGCTCCTTGGACAAAATTCAAAAGCATATTAAATTATGTTCCGCTCTACGCCTGCGATTGAAACTTGCTAGAAGGCATCTCCTACGGCCATGAAACATTAGTTATCGTTTATTTGCGCTTGAAATTTTGTGTCGTTGCCACTATAACAGTCGCTTATGGTAATGTTCTGAGACCATGTCCAACATTCTTGAACATAAGTGCTTAACTTTGAAAAAAAAAAGTAAGGTACCCTTATGAAAATATTGAAGGTAATGGTCTATTTTTCTCATATGTAGCACAATCATTATTTTAAACTTTTTCCATCACTCGCATCGAGCAGTTAAGGCTGCCATGAAAAACAACCAATTAGGAACCCTTTTGACATTATGAAACACGTTAATAGCAAAAAAATGCAAGCCAATCGACCGTAGAGCTGCGGTTATATTGATCGTTATACTGAAATCTTACAAGATGTGAAAAAAATTGCGTTCAAAAGCTCTTTCCTGTTGAAAAATGCTTTAGTCCAGAAGTGTTCGGTGTGTACGGAAGTGTTCGGAAGTGCTCGGAAGTGTACGTTCTTTACGAACATAATTGAAGCTGTCCTGTGTCTGGTAGAGATAGCGCTGGCTTTCAGCTGTATGTCACTACAACGTGATCGCTGAGTTGACTCTTTTCTTCAGTGCCAGCTTTTTTGATGACAAATTCACATCCAGCTTTGAAGAAACCAGCAATGAACAACACATCGAGGAGACCATTGTAGCTGCTGCCGCGCATTTAAGTTGGTCAGAATGCGGTAAAGCGTGTCTAGCAAGCAATTTCCTGCTCGTGATAATCCGGTAGTGCTCCCGACCCAAATAGGGCTCGTTGAGCTTCGCATGCAAATGTCCTGCGGCAGTGTCTTTTTTCTTTTCTTTTTGTGCGCTGAGTTAGCCACGCTGTATATAACCTTCTATGTTCTCTAACATTTTGTGTAATCTTCGGAACACTTGAATAGACAAACGCACTCAGCATTTACCAATGCAAAATTCGCACTAACGGCGTACGCAGCCCCATGAAAGTCAGGAAAAGAAGAAAGGTAAAGAAGACGAACTTCGATTGTTAAACTTTTTTCGCGAGTTTTGTTGCGAGAGAGAGCTTTTCACTAACCTCAGTATACCTCCGACCAATCGAATATATAGACACCGTGCCATGCGCATTACTTCTCAACGAACGCAAGAGAACGCATCGAGGGCCGTGCAAACAGGCCTGAGAGCGCGGGAATGAATTATTAACCCCGCTTCTTTCAATAAAAGTCTGCAGCTACTCTAAAACTGTCAATTTTTTCTTTCTCTGTTCGTAATCCTTTCGAAGAGAATCAAATATGCAAAGCATCCGCAAATTAAGTTCTCCTAAAAGCTCGGTACCGCTTTGTTTGTTTCTTTTTCTCCTGCCATTCTCATCGGGCTCTGATAAATAGGGAGAGAAGAGAGAGGGAAGGAAGGAGGAGAGGAACGGCTTCTTCCGAGCATTCGCATCGTTCGCATCAAATTTGCCGAGACAGTGCGTGGCGCGCCGACGGGAGGCAGCGGCTCCGAGCAGCTCGGTTGTGCGGTTTTATTAGCGGTGGCTTTTACGCCCGAACAGGCACTCGAGCCGAAACACTCGCGGCCCGCCGAGACGCGACTGGCGAGTATGCACGGGCGCTGCAGAGGCGCGCCGGGGCTTTGGCATGCCTCGGTGAATTTGGCGACGAAACGCTTCACGTAGCCCCGGGAATGGAAGCCGGTGGGTGCGGAGGAGGCGGTAGCGTAGCGGTTTTAAAGTTTCTCATTAGCTGCTGCATTCCGCCGCGCACGGCGGGTACGCTTTGTAAGGCGAGAGGGGCCTGTATGGAGAGAGGCAGATGGTGTGGCTTCTTGGCAGAATCCGATAATTGCGGGTGAAAGAGGAACCCCGGATTTTTCGGATGTATACGCGAGGTTGTCGAATTAGAGAGAGAGCGCCTCTCGTCGATTTATTGAACACGGAGCACCCTCGGCGGAGTTCTCAAAGTATCGGTCGAACGTTACTGGTTTACGGTTTGCAGGTTACGTGTAGAACGCCGGCGAACGCAGTTTTGCGTTAATGCATTGAAGAAACCTTCGCACGTGGTAGCTGCGCTGACTTGCTGTGCTTCGCTTGAGGTCGTGAGTCCAAAAACTAGCTGCGGTGATCATTGGACGCAGTGCGCCATGACATCTGTTTTCAAGCTCTGTCAGGGCACAGAAGCGCTTCGAGCTATTTGGCGTTGAAAGTTGTTATAGAATTGCGTTACAGTGTTCCTCACGGTGTATCTTGTGGGCCTACATGGACGAAACACTTAAATAACCTAAAATCTTGAATTAGAGGAAAATCGCCAGAAACGCAGATCTCTAGCAAAAGTATCACATAGTAATGCTGCAAATTTAAATACCTGTCATGCAAGAAATGCGCAGCTCCATCTTATCGCGACAACATTCATCATCATCATGATAATCATCATCAGCCTGACTACACCCACTGCAGGGCAAAGGCCTCTCCTATGTCTCTCCAATTAACCGTGCTCTTTGCCAACTGCGCACACCCTATACCTGCAAACTTCCAAATCTCATCCGCCCACCTAACTTCTTCTTTGACACTGCTCAAAGAGACGGCACGGCGCCTCTACGTCACACCGCCACTTCTAAACCTCAGCCCAATGCGTGACTTCACAGTCTTTCGGCGTCACAACAACCGCTCACCAGGTCACATGGTCACAGGGCTGCGAAGGCCCTCCTGCGGTTTCCCAAACGGACTGACTAGTAGCTACGCTTCTGTCCGTGATATCTGTCGTGTCCTATGCTCGCCTGCTCAAACTACGCTATCTTTCTATTTCTCTTTCTTTTATCCCCTCTCCTTCCTTCTTCGTTCCACTGCTTTGAGTGTAGAATAGCAAACTACTAGGTCCGGATCAGGTTTAATGTCCTTTCCTCTTAATTATTCTCTTTCTTTTCCTCATCGATTACTTAATTCATCGACATAATATTTATTCAAATCGATGTGTCTGATGCTGCTCTGCATGGCGAGAAATTATGCTCGCAGAGAAAATTATTGATAATGCCGAATGCTTCCAAACCGAATAACATCAGTCGACTGCAGCAGAGCCGTAATTGCTCGCCGCCAAAGTGTACGTGTGCTCGGTTCATGCTATTTGTCTTGGTAGTTTACACTTTGCGGTCGCCAACTTTAGCTCCCAGTTCGCGCTCGACGCTGCCAGTTGTTTCTTTCTAACCCGTGTCGCCGCCGGGGAGTTTGATAACCTCCCCGGAGCATCGGTATTTGGCGACATCAAACCGGCCAAACGTGTCAATTCCGCTCAATGCTGGGCGCGCTGAATAAAACACGCCTCTACAGCGATGCACTGGAACCCAGAAGCCGCGCGGCGCCCACTGAATGGCGCTCAGGGCATTGGGATCCCAGGTCGGGCAATCCGATGGGGAGGGCACAATCCCCTCGCCGCCAGCGCTCCGGGACAGTGGCCCTCCGCTGTTCGGACGGCCCACTTGGCTGAGACGAACGATCCGCTGACGCGAGCAGCCAGCGCTGTTTTCTTCGTTCTCTCTTTTTCCTTCTAGTCTCTCACTCTTTTGCTTTCCTTCATCCGCGAGGCCATTGCATTGTCGCTTTCTCTGCGCCAAACATCGATGCGTTCTTTCGCTCCTGTTGTTGTGGTTGTTTTTGCAGAATTTTCGGTTCCTCGGATTCTTCACTCCCGGGCCCAATTTGGTATCCACTCCACCCTCTCCCCTTCTCTGCCTTGCCCGAGGCGTTTTTTCCTGCGGTTCTCACACCCTCGGCAGCGTACCGCACGCTCGGCTGGACTCAGTTGCCGTGTCCGAAAACGCCAACGTAGACGAAAAGCAAACAAACAAACTCTGTGTGCGCGATAGCCGGTGTCGGGGAATGCCGCCGCGGGGCTCCGCGCTCCGCCTCGCTTCGAGCAGCTCGGCGCTCGATGGGGGTCACCCAAGCTCGCCGCCGCTCAGGGAGACGACGAGGACGTAGCAGTTGTGTGTCAGAGCGGAGGCCATTTGCGCCTTTTGTGGACAGTGTGCGCGCGCAGAGTGTTACAGAAGCACAGTCCAGTTAGTGCGAAGTCTTCCGCAAGCCCTCCGGCGTCGACGATCCAGGACAAAGTCGATGACGTCAGTGAGCCCACTAACAAGACCCGATTGCTTTTGGTCTACTCTCTAGTTCTAATAGATTACCGACTCTGACCATATGCCTTCAGGAGTGATTCATGCGAAAGAAAGGCGGGGGGAAGGGGGGGGGGGGGTTGGTCTGCCCAAACTTATTTCTTACACCTTCCCGACTTCTGTGTGAGGGACATCTCTTGGAGGAACTGGCTGTGTCCTGGATGTGAAAGGAGGTCGACATCTTGGTTCAAGACAGAGGAGAGCGTGGCAGTTTATCCCTGGTTATCTTTTTCTACTTTCCGATAGAAACCCTAACGGTGGGACGTAGCTCTTGCTTCGGCCTGTCCCCCGCGTTATGCGTGAGGAGTGGTGATGATACCGTTCGTCGAACACACTGTTTAAATAAGCGCATATTGAGCCTTTCCCTCCAGATTTCGGCTAAAGAAAGCAAAGAAGTGAAAGCAGTTTTGAATAGCATTTGCATATTCCAAGCTTGCCTCTGGAATGAACATGAATCTTTCTTACGGGTGCAAGAAAAGATCTGCATTCGCAGTCGCCTCATCACGTTAGGAAAAATTATGAAAACTGTTACATATCGGCCGTTGAGCCTGACCGTCATTCCAGCCATCTCATTACTTACCGCGTCGCAAAGCATGTTGGGTAGGGTGAAAAAAAAACACGTATTTCAGGAAACCTGAGCCCGCTTTTTAAATTTTTTTATGCGACTTATGTCTGGAGGCACTTACTAGAAATAAAGCAATTCAATGGATTGGCAATAATCTGTAGTACTTTGTGCATCAGCCCCTTTAGACTTTTGCTTCTTAAAGCCCACTTATTCACCAGCGATATTGTGCAGGCCTCAAAAGGGTGCAAGAGAAGCTGTGCGCACTCAGCAGAAAGACCGGTTTTGAGAAGCTGGAATGCCAAAAAAGTGTTGACTTGAACAGTTTGGTGCATGCTCAAAGGAAGAGCGAAATCATTCATCATTCACATCAGGGACACACAAACGCACCTACACACAAAAGCGATGACGCGAACACATGAACCACGCTCGAGTCACTGCTTATAGCTTGCTATAGGATCTAGAGTATTCAGCTTTCTGGGAAGGTTTGTGCGCAAAACTTGTCCAAAGAGTGCGACAATTTGGGCACATTTTGAATGACGATTCAATGTGCTATGCGATTTGAGTGCACGTTAAAGATCTCCCGGAGGTCAAAATTATTCCGGAGCCCTCCACTACGGCACGTGTTTGCTCCTTTCTTCTTTCAGTCCCTCTTTTATCCCTTCCCTTACGGCGCGGTTCAGGTGTCCGTCAATATGTGAAACAGATACTGCGCTATTTCCTTTCCTCAAGAAAAACAATCTGAAATTTTCATAACAAGAAAAAATGTCAATTCTGATGAAGCGAAAAACTAGGTGATACTAGAATGTAGACTAATCTGCTTTAACAAGATTGGCTATCCACACGTGTTCTGCTCTAAGCTTGTTAAATAATAGCAGACTCGTTTACCAGCTTGCACGATGTTGTGAAGCGCGCAATGCGCTGCACGAGCTAGAGCAAGTGCGCAGGCCCTTCCGTATAGCGTCGAATTGACTACGCATAGCGGAAGAACTCCGTTTATAAATCGCACGATCCGAACCAAAACAGCTGCTTTGGAATTTTTGACTGTTTCTTTCGTTCTTTTGAATAGGACGAACGAGCGTTCCTTTTGATTCTGCTTATTATGGATTGTAGTGAGAGCGCGGGAATTGGGGGGAAGAGAGCCGTGCTTTTAGAAACTAAAGACGCCTTTCTCTTTTTCCTAAAAAGAAAGAAAATGGAAGGACTAGGAAAATAAAACTCGCATGACGCGGAAGCTTCAAGGAAGAACCCAGACGGGGCCTGTCTGAAATGTTTCGCCTCGTCCGACTCGCCTGTCTGGAGAGAACGCAATTACTGGCAGTTACCTCTGCTCGAGTTTTAATAGTTTTACATCCGAGATGTCAGAAGCAGGCAGCGCAGCTACCTCAGCGGTTCTTTCCTTGCTTCAAGCTTTCTTTTTTTTTCTTCGCTCTCTAGACATTCGGCGGAAATCTTTTCTTCTTCGCTCGTGACTGTCATTAAAGATGACGAATGTTTCGACTCCCACCTTTTCAAGCTACCTCTTTCTGTTTGCTCCCAAAATCCTCAATGTCTGCTCTTCCGTACCTGCCTGAAACTTGCTTATTTTGTTTGCGTATTGTAAAAAAGTTCTGCGTCGCTTCAGGTTTGTCTTGTAACGAACCGCTTTGTTTTCCTTTCTATGCAGCCAGCGATGCGCTTATTCCTTATTCCGAGGCAGCCAATGATAAGCGCGCAGAAGAACACGTACTCCCAGTCAAAAATACGATGCAGTGTTGTCAAATAGAGATCTTGTCTCAGCTAATGAGGGACGAAATCCACTAAGCCTTACACACGTAATAAAGCTTCGCAGTTGGCTGGCTTCGCAGCGACAGCCGTTCACGATTGGCGGCGACACCGTAGCCTAGGCGCTGACCGATCACGATTGGTGTCCACATGTAGACAGCTTCGCCAACTCGTGCCCTGATTGGCTGATATTATCGCTGTAGCTTCCCCAGCGCTGCACGTTTTTAGCGAAAGAGAATGGTAAGAGAAAGGACGCGAGCGAGGGAAAAAGGAGCAAACAGCAGCGGCGAACTCGGCGCCAGCGCGAGCTTCCACCGCGGTGAACGGTGGCCGCACAAAGAGAATGATTTACTATGCATTTCGAAGCACGACCGAGGAAAGATGAAAAATTTAAACGTTCCACTCATGAAAAGGGATAAAAAAAAGGTGCTATGGAAACCAATGAATGAGAGAGAAAGAGAGAGAGATCAGAAAGAAGCAAAGAGCAGCAGTGATGTATCCTTTTTGCCGGAAGGAATTCTCTAGCTATCTTTCTAAGAAGCATTTTTTATACATTGCTTTCGCATTTTGACGACTTTTCTCTTCTTTACAATTTTGGCCTCTCAATTCTCGCCAGTTCATTTGTCGCCCAGGAGCGACGCGATTGTGCATCAATGCGAACAAACGAGACGGTCGATCTGTTGTACTCTTATATACCTCAAAAAGCCATTGCTTCTTCTTTATTTTTTAACCCCTCATTTCTTTTTTCATCTCTGAATGCCAAGCGTCAATGAGACCGCCTTGCCCTGTCTTTTTTCTGTATATATCTTTCCCTTTATTTTTCACCCTTCGGAGATCAGAGTGGGGCGCGTTTCGTCTTGATACACGTTCCACTGAGCGCTATAGATACTCGCAACTCTCTTCCGCCTCTCCTCGGTCAAATCTCGCCGAGCGCTTGTCACAAAAGATTTCGGGCTAGTAGCGGGGGCGTTGGTCTTATCTTTGTGACGTTTGTGGCTTTCCTGCCGTGCAGTTGCAGTGTGGGGAAACGTTGGTGGTGCTTTATCAACACGCTCATTTTCTCTTTCCCTCTCACCACTACTCTTCCCTTCTCTGCTTCCTCTCTTCGCTCACACTTGCTGCTTGAGGCTTTTGGGAGCAGTACTGAAAAAAAAATGAAAGAAAGGACGAAATAGAAAGAAAAAAAGGCATGAAGGGCAGGTTGGGAAAATAGGTGCGTTCGGAAGAGGGAAGTCGCTCCACTCTTGCTGCTTCTATCACTTTTTTTTACATCTTTCATCTGCCTTTCCTTTCTTCCTTTCTTTTTTTCCTCTAACTCATTACGCTCGTCATGGAGTTCTTCCAGAAAGCCCCAACATCGCTCTTCCCCCCTATACCATTCTAGTCCCTCCTGTCCCGGTGCGAAATAAATGCATGCGCAGAGCGGAGACCATAAATAACGAAAAGGGAGATAAAGAAAGCGGGTACGGTACGTGCTCTTTCTGAAGAGCGGTTTCGCGCCTTCGTCCAAACAGGCGCGACGTTTGGAGCGGCAGTTTGTTTCCATGCAAATCTGGCGTTCCGCTGAGTGGTATATTTTTCCTTCCGCTAATCTCCCAGCGCGCTACAAAGCATAAATGCCCTGTTTTCGTGCAGGTTAGATGTGCCTCTTTTTTTTCACACTAGTCTCCTTCTCCTACCGCTCTTTCTCGTGTATTTTTTACTTCGTCCGTGAATTGTGAGCAGTAGTGAGGCGTTAAGGATGAGCGCTGTAGTCGCGGAGACGGTAATAAACGGCCTTATTCCTACCCCGAGGTGTCATTAATGTTAATGCGATATTTAAGTGTCCCGTCCATTTTTAGGGTGGGCGTCTTCTAAGATTCAGCTCGATGCTGTGGGTTTTTGTGTTCTGTGTGTGTGTAAGGGGGGAGGGGGGAAGGGGGAACCTCAGTTTCTTCAAGTGAGAAAGTGTGGGTGTGAGGACGAGCTTGGATGTACAGAGAGTTTTAGTTCTCCTCGATCCAAGCCGACACCTTCTCTTCGTTTGAAGCTTCGTCAACCGTAAGGAGGCAGGCGCCCGAAAATAACTCTGCATCTGTACGCATAAAAGGCTGGGCCCCCAACCCGTCCGCTGGCTTCGCAGATAAACAATGCACGAAGAATGAACGAACGACGAGTGCCAGCTTGCGCATGCGTCATGGTTTCTTGGGTTTAGTGTGCCGTCACTTTGATAATACCGAGTGTGAAGGCTTCGTGATGCCAAGCTTCGGCTTCTTTTAGTATTTGTCTTTAGGCGCGCTCTTGGTTCTAGATCTGTTTACGAAGTTTGTGCATGCGAGCAGGATAAGTAGTAAAGAAACAGGTAGCGTGCCGTGTGCACGCTTCTAGACGTCGCTGGAAAGCATCGGTCCACTGGTTTGACGGATTGTGGAACGTTATATGAGATCGTGTTTTCTATTTTTTTTTTCTGCAAAGCCGCTGCGGCGACAAAACGCGCCGCCACGATGACTCCCGATATGAGATGCACGATCCATCGGCCCCGAATTCTTTTTTTCTCCTTTCTTCCTTTGAATATTCCATTTTTTATGCATCGCATAAGCAAGAAAACATTTTGTAGTTCTTCGAATCCTTCAGCAGAGCCTTATTTGGAGCAACTGCGCGTCGCAAAGACGAAAGATGAAATACCTTTTGTCACCAGGGTTTATAACTCTCCTTGGAAAAATAACTGCTGGTGATGCCTTTGTCAAACACCTTCCTCTTTTTGTTTGTTGTTTTCAAAGTCTTAGCTCGTGTCATTAATGTCTTGATTTTTGCATCTTCGTTGGAAATAACATAAAACCGCCAGACAACATTTCTACTTTTCTCAAGGGACAGCTTTTAAACCTGTTAATGTGGGACCCAGGTGATTGGAACTTCACTTCTAACAGCTACATCACAGTTTAATAACAACGTGAAGTTTGGGTCACTGACCAAGTCACAAACGAACGAAAATAACGTTTCGGGTGAACAAGGGTCCCGTACGGGACCCGAAACGTCATTTTCGTTTGTTTGTGACTTCGTCAGTGACCCAAACTTCACCTTGTTATTATGCTTCATCCTGACCAGACGGTATTCCGTCGAACGTTAGACTACATCACAGTTGCAGAGAGCTTTAACCTTAAGTTTAGCGGGTCATGTTTTAGCTTGCAAACGGCGAAATTAGATGCCGAAAAATTGCAGGTGCGAGAACACTTTTATTGTAATTTTTCTGTTCGAAATACAGTTTCGGACTTGAGGAAGCCGGAGCTGAAAGCAAGCAGTCGAGGGCTGCAGTTAACATGGAGCCGTTAGGAAGCAAGAATGTTTCGGGACAGGCGCGCGCCCGTGCGCTGGCTGGTAGCCACAACAGCCCATGTGTTAACTAACAAGCGCCAGGCCATCCACCAGCTAAATATCTCCAGATATATTCGTGGTTGAGACCCTTGATCGGTTGCCACCCTTGTCTTCCGGAATGTTGTGTGCCCTTTGTAAAACACAGCGTTAGTTTGGTGCACGAGAAAATGTGAAAACGCTCAGGCCTAGCTGCGTAAGTGGCTAAACATAGCGAGAGTTGGCGAAAATGTTTAGCTTTCTTTTTTAATATCTGTCCCTGTTTCGTCCCTTCCTTAATCCTTTCTTTCACTGTACAGCCCAGATGTCCACACACTGAAAGAGTGCTTCCACTACTTCCCATAATACTCTGTAAAACTATAGAGCATTTCGTTTTTGCATAAGAGGCAAAACGCAAAGCCTTCTTTCACTCCCTCTTTTCCTCATGGCGCAGTTTAAGTGTCTAGCGAGAAGCGAGACAGTTACAGCGCCATTTTCCATTCCTCAGAAACCACTCATTTTAAATCCAGCCTTACCCGATTCTCGCACCTCGTAGAGAGCCCTTAAAAGCCGGCTAAACCCCGATTTCTTCCTGAAAATGAGCCGCTTAGAATTCTTTTTTACTGCACAAAGCTGAAGGCTCCGCACGAGAACTCGCGAGTAATTTGCACTTACATCTGATGGATGTTTTCATTTAAGCGACGATACAAAAAATTTTTAACCCGAACGATTAAAGCTAATAAAATAATCGAAAAATGTTTCAGAACCGCGAGGTCTCAACACTGGTACTGCGCAGATATATTAGTGGCATACCTTTGTCCAACAAGTACAGTTTTGGTGAAAAATCTTAAGGCTAAAGGCATTTCGCTTCAGCCACATAACGGCGCCATTGCGGCACTATTAAAGGCCAAATGACCTTTGCATGCCAGCAGAAGGTTTCTTCTTGCGGTTGAGAAGCAGAACACTGGGGCCTTAAGACTTTTGACCAAGACTCTGGACTACTAGAAAGCTGGTGCGCATTTAAAATGATCGATGTCATATCGAATTAATGTTTTCAAAGTGCTCTAGCAAATAGAGACAGGTCTTTAACGGACGTGTTATTGGTGCGCAGGAGATGGTAATGTGTGTGTGGGGGGGGGGGGGGGGTAATTTAAATCTAAGAGAAAGAAAAATATCTGATTGAACAAATTGTATAGTATAGCCGGCAATTTTATATCTTTTATGCAATAATGAACAAGAAAGAGACCATTTCAGGAACGGTAGAAAAAAGAGCGTTAATAATGAATCACCGTTCGCTGGAAAACAATTCGAAAAAGCCCGAATGACGGAACTTTGTGCTGAATAAGCCTATTTGTATCCCAATATGAGGTGAAAATATATCGCCTGATTTTTACCCCTGCCTTTCCTCCTCGAATTCGAAAAAAATGCTCAAAACGAAGCAGCCTACTTACTACGCGCTACACAGACGGGCACGCAGCGCGAGGGAAGTTTTTGAAAGTTTTGGGGGGAGTTTTATGATTGCAGGCCCCACCCGATGGCTACTGATGCCTAGCTTTCCTGCAGGGCATCAACAACTAGCGTCATCTATTGGTAATCAGTGGCGAACACAACGAACTCAAGTCAATGGGGATATTTTAAACTTTTGATTTTGAGAAAACTAGACCTCCCTAGAGATCCTACGCGGACGTGGGAATTATCATAGCCAACACTTGCTTCTCAATGCATAATGTGACCCAAAAAATTGTTACCACGCTCCCATGAAATACTTCTGACGCCGTATAAAAATCAATGGAAGTAAGAATATTCGAAATTCCCGTGATATTGAGTGTTCAGTGCCACACGGGACGCAGTGGCAACCGTGGTAACTAGTACCGTTTGTCCATGGCTTCGCAGAGCGTCCGAGAGGCGGTTCGAAGCGTTTAGCGGCGTCTCTTGACTGCGTACCCCACCCGATGGAAACCAACGTTACACGCCGAGTGACGCTCTTCAGTGGTCACGTGATGGTAACGTGATCAGGGGGTATCGAGACAAAGGTATCGCGACGCATGGGCAAGTCACGTGACTGGTGGGACCAGAGCTATGCGTAGCTACAGGGGATAACGAAGATAAAGCTCGCCCTCTAAAAAGCGTTTGCACGCTGCGAATTCTTCGTAGAAAAAACGTTCGCTCAGCGTCACAGACTTCATATGCGTGTGTGTGAATAGGTCCTGTTGTGATTGTAATCAATTTTGTACAGTTCGCTCTTATATATTTCTTACGAAATGCGCGCAGAACACGTAGACTAGGCATGTAATGGTGTGTGCAAAGCGTGGCTATGTGCGGTGACGCCGGAAATATTGACACAAAGAGGGCATTATGTAAAATGGCCAATACACCAACATCTACGGATCCTTCGTACTGTGAGTTGATTTATGCATCGATAACAAAAAAAAACGTCTCATAACAAGTTCATGTGATTTGAAATACCACAGCTTTTCTTTAAATCGCTGAAAAGAACATTTTCGCAAAACCAGTCGCAGCAGAAACCTGACTATCACTCGTCGCAGCAAGCATCCTAAGCTGGCGGTGGATATGTACAGAGACTGTCAACTTCAAAGACGGGGACACGTAACTACTGCGTCCTGCTCAGCAACAATCAGAAAATGAGAAGAAAAAGTATTGCATAAATCGTTTAGGTTTCTGCCAAGAATGTGAACGTTGATGATTGGAAACAAACATGAATAAGGAAAAAAAAACTTTCTTACCAACAACTAAACGAGCAGACTAACGCAGCCCAGAGCGGCGAGCTGAACCAATAAGCCTAACGACACCTGTTCGATAGAACAAACCACACTGAACTCGGTTATGCAGTCATCAATCTCGCTTTCTGATCTCAGCCGGTGAGGCTTCGATCCCGACCATTGTATTCGCCGAAAGAAACTCTACCATGGCTCGGTGCGTGCTTAAGCGCGCTGTGCAGGACATCACGCCCGGCGTACTTTCGAGTGCATCAGAGCAAAGTTCTGCCCAGAAAAATCGCGTTTCCCTTTGGGGCACGTGGGAAGCGACGCACTCGAATGAGCTTGCGCGCACAAAACGAGGGCGCGTTTTGCAAGGGGAGCTTAGGCTAGAGCGAAAGCCGAGTCTGAGCTGGTCACGTGCTCGCGAGAGCGCGCAGCGCGACCGCGCGCCGCAGAAGATAAGCTGATTACTCTGAGTGGTTCCCGAGGCGAAAGAGACTTTTAATCTCCACGTTTTATGAACGCCGCAGCAGGGTACGTTCAATGGTCGCACTGAAATCTTATTATGTAACGCCATGTAGAGCGGCCTTTTTCAGCTGTACGCTGTTATTGCATGAGAAAATGCCGTTCCATCTGAGAGCACCTTGGTTTCTATTTTTTGTTGGAGATGGAAGGTATAGTAGCGGTTGCAGCGGCCGCCATTCCTATGAAAAGAGGTGGAAAAGCGTTTGAAGAAAATAGAAAAAAAGATAAATACATTATCAACCACACAGCGCTCAAGCTGTTCAGTTCTCTACTACTTCAGCTCTAAATCTTCATGCGTAAACTCGCCAGTTTTGAAGAAAAGTTTAACTGGACCTAACCATGCGGCTACAAACGAGTTGCTGCACTAGTTGTCTCACCAAATACTTAGTGCGCAGCGCAGAAAATGTGATCACTCATATAATTAGGCTGGAATCGCAGAACTGAAACATGAAATCGGCAGTCAACATTCACTGAGTATGTGGTTTTAGTTTGTTTTATTGGTTTGGTTTATCGGGGTTTAATGTCCCAAAGCTATTCAGGCTGTGAGGGACGCCGTAGTGAAGGGCTCCGGAAATTTCGACCACCTGGGGTTCTTTAACGTGCCCTGACATCGCACAGTACACGGGCCTCTAGCATTTCGCCTCCGTCGAAATGCGACCGCCGCGGCCGGGATCGAACCTGCGCCTTTCGGGTCAGCAGCTGAGCACCATAACCGCTGAGTCGCCGCGGCGTCTTTGTTTGCAATGACGATTATAACATCGTTTAATTAATATTATTTGTATTCGCTGATATAATTCCCGCGACGAAATTATGCTGTCACTCGTGACCTCACCGATTCCCGATGACTCGGCGTGTTGCGTTGCAGTGACGTTATGTCAGACGTCACTGCGTGCTCACTTATCAACGAGATACGTTGCAGTGACGTCATGCCTGACGCCACGGCATGCTCAGCAATCAGCCTGGCGCAGCTTACACCGTCGACCCCTCGAAGCGGTAAAGACGCCTTTAACAGCTGTCGCTGTAAGGGTGACTGAAAAGTGCAGCAAGCAGAAGCAGCAGTGACACTTTGCTTATCTCTGTGAAAGCATCCGAATAGCAGAAGCAAGCGGGAGGCATCGAGAAGAAAGCAAGCTGCTCCCGCTCCCTGCACGCGGAACGCATTCCCGAGCGCTAATCAGTTCCGCTCGGCTGGTCGTGGGGGGCAAGGCCGCGGGAGGGCAACGGGTGCTCTTCCCGGGACTCTGGGGCGGGGCGAATCGGCATCCCAGGCCTTCAATTAGCGCCTCGTTGCCCCGAGAACCCCTCGGTGCCGCTCTGCGGCTAAATCCCCCCCCCCCCCCCCTTCCGCGTGCGCGCGCGGCGACGCAACGAAGAGAGCGGAAGCGGCGCGACGCCGCTCTTGCCTGTTCTCTTCCTCGACGACGAAGAGGCTCAGCAGCGCGCTGGAAGAGCACGCCGCTCAACTAAGTACTGTGGCGAGCACGAAGAGGAGGGAGATGCGTAAGAGCCGCGAAAACCCGCCTCGGTGGTGGTCCCGCAGCTTTTCCGTGTTGGTGCGCCGTCCCGCTCCTTCGAGGCGTTCGGTTTTCTGCCACTGAGGAGTACGTGTCGACCACTGGGCGCCCACCGCTGGGGCCCTTGGGCTCGCCATGTCGTTGTTTTAGCCCGCTGCCGCCGATACGCAAAGCTTCTAAGCACATAACGCACACAAACACGACCAGCGCGGTGGGAGGTGCGTTTCATTCTGCCTTGGTTTGCTCTTTCGTTCCTTCATATAGCGGGATGAAGCCGGGAAAGCCGCTGCGTCCCTCTGTCGCGGCCGCCACAAGACGTCGGCAGTTTTCCGCCTTCCTTAGCTGCTTAGCCAAGCTCCCGTGGTTGTCGTCGAGAATAGCCGGAGTACCGCAGCCAAGTGTGCGCTCGTGTGTGTGTGTGTGCTTGTGCGTGCGCGTGCGTGTGTGTGTGTGTGTGCGCGCGCGCCCGCACGCAAGCGCGTCTTTGTGTGCAGGATCATAATTAACTTGAATGCGTCGACCGAGGTAGCGCAAGCTAGGTTAGGTGTCGATGCGTCGCGCTTCTTTTGTGGTCGCGAGTTTTTTTTTTTGCTTGTTTACGAGTTCCCGAGATGGAACTAAGATAGCTTTTCCTCGGCGCAGCTAACTGCAGGGCAGTGATTGAGAGAGCCAATTTTCGCACGTGCGCTTGTAACGCCATCCGACGGCTTTTGTTTCGCTTGCTCCTCGTTACGTAGGTATCGTCGGGATCACCGAGCATTGCGCGCACATGTACGTCTCTTTTATTCTCCGGGTTACGCCAGGATACGGCTGACTTCTGGATAGTGCAAAGAGTTAATGGGCTTCAAGTGACGAAATGTGTTCTAGCTACAACACGTTAGGGAAAGGGCTTGGCGAAAGTGATACACACAAGGATTAGTAGCCGTCTTGTTGGGCCACAACGCGTGCTCGGGAGCGACCACGGCTGCCTTATTCCGATCGTGGTAAAAAGCTGGAGCGACCTTCTAGTTGGATTTCGTGTACGTCAGCGATTATGACTTAATCTGGAAGCCCCTATTTATTATTGAAGGAAACTGATTTTTTTTTCTCAGAGCCTTACCACTTCAAGCGGCTTGCTGCAATTGAAGTAGAAACAACATGGCATTGTGAGAGTTACACTATGATATAGTTAAACAGGCGGATGCTTTCTATATAGGTAACGTATTTTGCATATCCCCAAGCTACACTAAAGCACCGTGAGCCAAGCAAGCGAGTCAAACTTGCATTTCAGAGTTTAAACATCAGTAGACGAAATTTACCCTTATCGTGGTGACTATGCTTTCTGAGATATTTGATGCCCGGAAACGGGTAGCTCGGAATTGGTTACGGTTGTTTGAAACAACAGAAAGCACGTGCCGTAGCAGCGCTGCAGTTGAAACGTTTTCGTGAGTGTGCCGAGTTGTATATATGCATTTCAGTGACGACAGTGAAAGCGACACGCTGCGACGCGAGCTTCACATACTCGCTTACCCGCAAGAGTGCCTGAATAATACGGCTGCCTTATTGGGAAACGCCTTTGTGATCAGGCTGTGAAGATCACAAAAGCGCTTTCAGCTTTCTTGGTCTACGTTCTTGGCCTTGGCCTACTACAAGCGCTTGTGGTCGGGTGGACAAAACATGCGACTTCTGACAACGTGGTGCAGAACGTGCGATGTGTACCGAGGCGGCTGTACATGGGAGAAGAAAGGCCGCGACGCGTAACGATGGCGAGGCGCCTCTAATCGGAAGAAGAAAGGCGGCGGAGAACGCACAAAACTTGCAGAACCGAGGCGAAAACGGGCCACGCTCCTTTGCTTGAAATGAGCTCGTAGTGTGCGTGATGCAGCAGTCAGAGACGAAGTTAAGATGAACTGTTGTGTTCCTGGGTGTTCTGCCTACACTATTAAACTGCACCGGCTATTTGGCTTTGCTCGCGACATCGCGCGCCGAAAATATTGCCAATCGCAGGTCAAACCAGACTGCTTGACCAACAATTAACCCCAAATTATGAGAGGTAAGGCATTCGAAAATGGTTCTTTTCCAGAACAATTTCGGCTGAGGGCGGAAGTATAATGCACAACTTATCTTTACATCCTCATAATTATTTAAATTAGCAACCATAAAACGCGCGTTTTCGCATTGATTTCATTGCTCAAAATAAGTAATCCTAATTGTTGGAAAAGTAATTGAAATGTAGAAGATCCGGGTCAAGAGATTGCAGTGGAATATACCACGCAAGTTGTAAGAATGCTATTATGAAAGAACACAGCGCAAAATGAACGCTACAGAAGAGAACCAACACGCATCAGTGCACCGACTGTTCACTAGGCGCCGACTTTCTCCGCAGATTAGCTGCAAAAGATAGTACACTTTAGAGGAGCCACCTCGGATTCACTGTTCAAACAATCTCTGGGATCACTCACTCACGGTAGAGCACCGAATTTTCTTAATTCCACGTGGCAGCTGCAGTTTTCTCTTCGATACGGCGCGCCTTCACATTGCGCTCAATGCAGCTGAACGGGAGAGTGGGACCCAACGTGAAGCCGCCGAGAGCGGTGTCTTCACCCTGAAAGCGGCGCTGGTCCATCGAGGCACCCTAGCACCAACATTGGTTTTGGGGAATCATTTCTAGAGAAGAAAATGAATCAGTCTCGAAACTTTACGGACAAAGGTTGTACTTCAGGATATATGCAACGTGGTTCCGGAACCGTTGTTTCATTTCCATAGCCCCGTGAAGTGAAAGGGTAAAAGGAAGCCCTACCTTCCCAGCTCTTCCGTGCTTCCTCTTCTTCTTGGTGGGTTACCGAAGACCGCCCCCCCCCCCCCCCCTTCCCGATATTTAAACTTCACTCGACCGGAAGAACGCATGGGCCGCCGCGGCGCTGTCCCCGTCCTCCGGACCAGGGGGATGGAATTGGGCTGACGGGTAAGGGAGGAAAGCGCCCTTCCTTTCTCGATCCAAACCGCGTCCGCGGTGCGGCCGAGTCGTCCGGGCGAACTCGCGGACAACCCGACTCGAAGCCGTAATTTTATTACCCTCGCCCTAACTCAGCCGCCGAAATAAAAGACCTCGGCACGGCACACCAAGAAGGAGGACCACGGCCGTGCGCTCTCACACGCCCGTGGTTGGAACCTTGCGGCGCGGCAGCAGTCCGACCTCCGTACAGTATTGAGCGCCCAACGCGGTGCCTGGCCGAGATTTACTTGTTTTGTGCGGCCGACCTCGTTTCCTTGCTGCGAAGGGAGGAAGGTCGCCCATCCGCCGCCGCTGCGCCCCTCAGACACAGCCTCCTTCACTCCTCGTGGTGTTCCTTTTTTTCCTCGCTTCTCTGCACGGCCAGCATTCTCATCGCCAACCTCTCTTCAGTCGCTATTGTTTGTTTCTTCCTTGTTTTTATCCCCATCTCATCTTTGTTTTGACTCCTCTCCACACCGAATAACTGTATATACCGCGTCCCACTGTTCCTCACTTCTCCAGGTCCGCCCCGCGCCCGAGTCCTCTTCGACTCTCCTTCCTTACCAAACTCCAGCTTTTTCTTCCACCAACTCCTTTTATTTTATTTGTTGTCGAGGGGATTGTTAGAGGTTGTGATCGGGGCTCCCCGTCGAGCCAGAGGTTTCTTTCCGTGTTGATCTTTCTTTTTTTTCAGCCTTTTTCATGTTCGCTTTCTACGTTTTCTCCCTTTCTCCCAAGTTGGTTGGGTTGCGATGTTTGGCGGAGGCTCTGGGTATCGCCGCTGGCTTCGTTTGGCGCTCGCCTTTTGTCGGATCGGCCTTATTTGTCAGCCGTATCTGCACCACGGAGCGATTCTTTACGTCTCCGAAAGAAAAGGAAGGGGGAGGGCGCTCGTGTCGGACGGGCTTCTCCCGACACCTTCGCTTGGACTCAACTAACGTCTGAGCGGAAAAGATCTCATCACAATGGGAAGTAAGGCAGGTGACGTATCACTCGGAATCATTCCCCACCCCTCTGAGTTTTTTTTTTTCCTCACTGCATCGAGCCTGACTCAGTTATATTGACGAATCTTATTAACTGCATTTACTCGCCGATTGTAATTCACTAACAGAAAGTGAAACAGCAATTTTTTTGTTTGCTTGCTTTTGCATTTACTGCTTTTCTTGACAACTCGATAGTCGCAAATGTTCACTATTTACTGCTGTAAGATCTTCGCACAGTAGGTGAGGTATGAGCGCTGCTCGCAGCAATCTTTCGCTATTTGTGCGTCCTTGACATTAGACACGTTTTACTTAGACATTAAGAGTAATACGCAGATTTCCTGCCAATACTTCAAGCTCGTACCTGTAATCTAATCGTCGTGTTAAATCATCATCCCTATGAACCTGCAGCGCTGGAAGATAAATTCAGTTCCACAAGACTGACGTCCTCCTAAAGTTAAAGGCATGCCCCGGTTTTAAAAGCGGACTTAAGGTAGGTAAAATTGGCCCTTTCTGTTCATACCGTTACATGGCGAATTTGGTGAAAGCTCATCTTAAATTCTGGGTGCATCCGATTCAATGGAGGCTTCCGGGCGGCACTTCAAGTTACGCTTCTTTTAATTCTATGCTCATCGCAAATGTCAATGAAGTGATGTCGTCAGACCGTCGCATTCAAAGAAATAAACTATGGTAGCGCTTAAGTTACCTTCAGAGTTGAGTGTGGCGGCATTAGATTCATATTTGTCCCAACTTCTGCTGAATCTTCTGTATGTATTTGCGTCAGTTTGTTGCAATTGTCGGTTAACCGACCGCCATATTCGGACTGCTAGCTGACGCTGTGACACAACCATTTCGCATTTTTTATTTCAATTCTGAGTCTAAGTTGTTGTTTAGAAACTACCACAACCTGGTGGGTAGGTTGTGATGATGTCACAAGGCCGCTTGACCTCTCTCGACCAATCAAAAATCTACGTTGCCGCTTGCCACGGTGGATAGCTTGCTCAAAATCGGACGGCTTGGTGGCCTCCAGCCTTGGTGGGCCGGTTGTGATAACGTTACAAGGTCACGCGACCTCGTTCGACCAATCAGGATAACCCATCAAGGCAGATTGTGAGGACGACGCAAGATCACGTAACTCTCATGACCATTCAGCCAATTTCGTGATACCCAACATCGACAAGGTTTCAGCTTGACAACTTTAATGCCGTCGCGCTAATAGCGGAAGGAAGACGGAATTATTTATGAAACACCAAACGGAACAAGCAGAGCAAGAAAAACCTTTGTACGTTGCAGAACATTTCGACAAGATAACTTGTTTTCGTGCCGTGCATTTAAAGAAAACGCTCAAGGGGCTTATTGGTAGAGGATGAAAGTAAAATATCCCCTATTCTAGAGAAAGCGTGGTTTAGTTTAGTTGAACCGATCCGTCGCTGTATACGAAACAGCGAAGCCGCTTACAGTTACAATGAAATCTCGTTAATTCGAACTCACATAACCCAAACTACCAGTGTACTCTTAACTAAGGCTGTGATACAGGCAACGTTTCTTGCAACAAGGAGAGCCCGACCGGGGTCGCCACATTTCGAACTCGGTGCAGTTAGCGCAAGTTTTTCGTCCTTTTCGGGTAGGAAGTATGGACATTCAATTCTATTTGCAGCTTTTTTCACGACAGCACTTGTGTTGGCGTCCCGAAAGTGCTTCCTTCGCCTGTCATAACTACCGCCGTCTCCTTAGACAAACTGAAGCTTGGGTTTGTTTGTTTGTTTTTTTTAAAGAAAACAGGGTAAAGTGAAGCACTACGAAAAAAAAAAATAACCGTACAGAACGCAACTCTGGAAGCCCGGCCGAGCTGACAAAGTCCATACGCCTCGTGCGGCGGCGAGAAGCAGCCCGTCAAGCTTGTGCAAAAGGAAAACCCGCGAGCGCAAACGGAATACGTGGCAAGCAAGCCCGCTGCAACACCCATAGCGCGGCGCACACCTCTGGAGCGTTCGGCGCACTCGCCAGAAACAGCGGCGGTGCTCGGTTTGGCGCACGTACACAGGGCAGGGAAAAAGACTCGCACTTTCGAATTGCGAAAATGGGGGATCGCTGTGAAAAAAAAAGGAAGAAAAGAAAGAACGACAGAAAGAGAAAGAAAGAGAAGCTAGCCTGTTCGAATATTGTTTACTCTGCGGAAATTTTGATGGCAGCACCGCAGCCACCGACGTTGCCGCATATGGCAGCGTTCTCTCAAACCTGCGCAGAGCGGTTTGCATGCACAAAGGCTGTCCTGCTTTCCTGCCTGCTGCATCTAAGGGCGGAAGAAGCTGCTGGATGGTTGTTTGCGCTGAGTTGGAAATTTCTGTTTCACTTTTTTTTTTCTCTTGCGAGCCCAGTTTTCTATGTTTCTGTCCTTTTTTCTCTCTTCGTTTTTGCGGGCTTTTGAGCGAGCTTTACTGCTGCTTCTGGTTAAATAAATACGCGAAAATATGAAAAAAAAACTGTTTCCGAGCCGTGCGAGCGAAGTTGTGCGTCTCTGCGTGCGTGTGCGGTGGCCTCTCTAGTGGCGGTGTTTCTGTGCTTTGCAATGTTACGGTTAGGTAATAGTTTAATGTGATGGTTAGCTACAAGCTCTATGCGGTGCGGTATTTGGAAGCTAGGATGGCATGGTGTGGAAGCTGAATACTCCTGGCGAATTTCTGAGCAAAGCTTGAAGATTTTTGTTATCACTCGACGGAACCGTATATCGCCGATTGTTATATTTTGTCACAATAATGAAAGTGAGAATAGATATAACTATTCTTCTGCCGGAGAGGCGGCAGCGTTCAGGACCGTCTATCGCCGACATAGGAAAACGACGATCTCCAAGCTGTCAAGAACGTTCTTTCTACAGCTATATATTTGCGCGTAACGCTGTCTGTCGATTGATCGTGACGCGTGGTATGCAACGTCCCGAAGATGAAAGTGGGCTATAGGTGCGAGGCTGTAGTGGAAGGCCCTGAATTAAGTTCGGTCACATTAGGTTCTCTACCATGCGCTGACATCGCAGAGCGCATAGGGGTGTTTGCTTTTCGCCTGCATCAAAATACGGCCGCCTTTGCCGGGATTCGAACCCTCGACGTAGTGCTCAACCACAGACCATTATATATATAGCCTTGCATAGAACCACTTAGGCGGGTGCTTCTATGAGGGGTGCGGTTAGCCCATCGCTCTCACGTATGCGCTCGTGGCTATGATGATAATAATAATAATTGGTTTTTGGTGGAAAGGAAATGGCGCAGTATCTGTCTCATATATCGTTGGACACCTGAACCGCGCCGTAAGGGAAGGGATAAAGGAGGGAGTGAAAGAAGAGAGGAACAAATAGGTCCGTAGTGGAGGGCTCCGGAATAATTTCGACCACCTGGGGATCTTTAACGTGCACTGACATCGCACAGCACACGGGCGCCTTAGCGTTTTTCCTCCATAAAAACGCAGCCGCCGCGGTCGGGTTCGTACCCGGGAACTCCGGATCAGTAGTCGAGCGCCCTAACCACTGAGCCACCGCGGCGGGGCATGTGGCTATGATGCAAGAACGAAATTCTTCATTCTTTCTTTACATAGTTCTCTTCACAGTGAAATTGATGATATTTTGTAGTGTTTTGCCCGCACATTTTTACATTCCTTTCATAGCATTGCACTGTTCCCGCTTTATAGGCTTGCTTCGCACCGTAATCAAATGAGGATTTAACGTACGCGCCGCAGAAAGCCCCCATATAGCCTCCTTTGTGATGCATAAGCACTTTGCGGTGCGCTCGCTAGATAAGCGAAGAAAACAAATAAAATACATTAAAAAGGGTCTTGTGCAACCGGCTTTCAGCAGAGAGACACGTGGTTCTAAAGGAGCGAAACGCGCTTGCTTTGCGAAACACCCAAGCGATTTGTACCGGGGAACATTTTGAGGGAGTGAGGAAAGTTCATGTTAAAAAGGTTTCCGAGCGAATTTCGGTCGCTTTTGCAGGGCGACGACGCTCAGCTCGTAAATGTGTCCCGCGGGCGACAGTGCGAGGAAGAAAGTGAGAGGAATGCCATGGAGCAGTGACCTTGCTCAAATGAGCGATCTCACATCGTCGCGACCCTTGTACGATCGTTAGCTGGGACGTGCACTTTGAGATGGAAGAAGGCTCTTCTGAAGGTCGGAGCTTGGAAACGTGTTACGTTTTTTATTTGCTTTTATTTCATACAAAACCAGCAATGGACGGCTGCAAGCGTAGTAGACTGCGCGCAATGACTTTTTTTTTGTTCGAAATCGAGATGCCGTGCCGAAGCCGGTGCTACGCGAACTCATAAAGATTGGTCATTTAATGCGAGCTGTCAGCCTTATTACATGAATTCGTTGGCGGCTTACGCAGGGCGTCATTTTTACTCAGGAACAAGCAATATGACAGAGAACTCTAGATTTTTTCTAAAGAAGAAATTTCATTTTTGCTATTGCATTTAACTTCATAAAGCAATGCAATGATCATGCGACTAAACCAGAAATACTTAGAGAAAACAGGAATTGTGCTTCTCACTCGCACTTCGGGAATATTGTTTAACAACGTACAAAAACAGCGTTTCGCAATGGTTCGACCATTAAACGAACTTTGGAATGAAGTCATTCGAATCCAGCGAAAGAACGTACGTACATTCAGAAGTGCGCATAGCATCGACATTTCACGAGCGAAACGCAAATTTTTTCAGGGAAAGCTTATTCGGTTATTGTGCTAAATCTATGACAACTATGTAATGGCCGGATGCTCATCCGCCATTTAAATAGAGATGCCTTACCGCTATGTATATGTAAACAGCACCGGCCACTCCGGTACAGGGACAAGAAAATAAAGGTATTATGGCAAGATTTAGGAGGCGAAGACTAGAAAACTGTAAACACTGCTCGATTCTTCGATCGCAGCAAGTTTGAGAGATGGAGAGCGTAACAAAATAAGAGGGCAACGATAAAGAGGACTGGTTCGGTGTTATAAGCGACGAACAAACTGAGCGCAGAGGGGACTCGGACCTTACACACTGTCTACAAGAAAAACGTTCTTTGAACAACCTAAATACGTACAGCACAGTTAAATACGTCAACACAATTTTCTATTATTTTCTTTTCCACTGACACTGCTAGGGCGTGATTTCAGCTGGCGAGACGTTAAAACAGCTGACGTGTTCCGAGGATTCTGCACCCCGCTCGACTGCCCCGACAGGTACGTGTGTTCAGAAGAAGCACGTGAACGGACATCCCCTCCCCAAGTCTCTCGCCAGCGCGCTCGCTCCAGACGCGTCCGAAATATAGCCAGCCTTTTGCGCTCTCTGTCACGCTTGTTGTATGACCCACCACGCTCGCTTACCGTTCGGCAGCGCTGAGTCGACTGGCTGCAAGCGACTCTGCCTCCGAGCTACGACAGGAACAAGCCTGCAGTCGATGCCGCTGCCCGAAGAGAGGGTGGCCGAGTGCAAGACGGCTTCTTCGTCACCGTCCCAGCACGTTTGCGGCGGCCCAGAGAGGCGATGCAGAGCGGCGGCAACAGCAGCAGCAGCAGCGCGTCGACGTCCCTCGTCGCTGGGTTGCGAGCCACGCGCGCCGCGCCCGTCAGGCGCCGCCGTCTCGCTGCGGGAGAGTCCCCCTCTTCCTTGTTTTGTTCGCGCCCGCGCGTACTTGGCGCCCTCTTCCTATCCTGCTGGCGTCGTCCTGGGCCGACGCGGCACACAGCGCCCCGCTGCTCTGCTGCTCGCTGCCTGCGCGGTGCGGACCGAGCGGAGCTCTGAGCGGACCGGGACCCCACTCTCGGGAACCCCGGGATCGATTTCCCCACGCTCCTCCGGCGCCGCCGCGCTTCCAACGCGCATGCGCACATCCCCTCCTCGGTGGCGCCAGGAGTGGAGCGGCCCGGTCGGCCCTGTCCCGAAACGGGGGCACGCCTGTTCTTCGCCGCTGCACTCTCCCCCTCGTTGCGAGCGCCGGCAGCGGCGGGTGGCGGACGTCCCCTCGTCATCCCTCTTTCCCGCCTCTCATCCCCACTCCCGCGTGGAAGCGGATGCTGCGGGCGCTCTTTCTGCGATGGGAGCGCGCGCGCGCGGGATGAGCGGCGGTGGTGGCGGCACGCCGCTGGCCCGCACGCGCGACACGTGCGCGCTTTGCTAGATGAGTAGGCAGCGGCTAGTTGCTCGGCTTGGAGTGTTGTGCATCTGCCACGTCGCTGCGAAAACGGCTGTGCACAATGTGCCGCGGCGCTCGGTCTGAACGAGCGAAACGGGGCACGTCTTTCGCAGTGAAATTGCAGTGCGAGAGAGAACGAGGAAATAAGCAGAGGCGCAGGTTATATTTATTTATTTCAGTGTCTTTACGTCGCTGGGCCCGTTGGCATGTTATGCATTGTGGGTACTTTCTGCGCCACTTGCCTCTCTGTTAAAATCTAAATGAAGCTAGCGACTTGATGTGGATGTGCTCTAAACAGGGGAAAATGGATAGACGAGAGAAACTAAAATATTTTCCTTTATACTAAGCGCTTGTTCTGTGTTGGGTCCATCATCATCGTCTATCCCTTCGTACCCAGTGAATGAAGAAGAGAACAAAAAAAATAAAGGTAGATTTGCACTGGTTAGGCCAAATTAGAATTAGGTCACTGTGTGGCCGTTGTTTTGCATTGTTTATTGTGGTTAAGATGTCTTATTGATTTTATTGCGATGTGAATAAAGTGGTATATAAAGTATACTGTGTGTGTGTTTGCATGGAATGGGTGAGCAAAGTAGAGGCATGACACTATGTTTATTACCGTTTTCTACGCACGCATATCAGTCACGGCTGCTGGCGTTGTGCAGAAAATCCGGAGTCGTCTTCATCGTCGAGTCACATGACCATGTGTGTCCACAGCTGCATGTGGCAAGCACGTGTTAACCGGAGGACCAGAGTGACAAACAGCTTTTTCCGTGAATGTGGGCTTCGGGGCCAGCCCATTAAATACAAGAGAAGCACTAACACTTAATAATCTGTCTCCCACTGGTAGTTGCTGTAATTGTGTCTGGACGCTTTGCCAGGAAAAGCTCTCATGTGAGCCGAGATAGAGCTGGCCCAATACGCGAACGTAGTTCAGTGCATTATTCTTGACCAATTTATAATTATTTGAAGGTTACCCATGTTGGCGCAGTTTAATTTTTGCAATTGCACCTACCATTCAGCGTCCCCGAAATTTTACGTTTGTTTTTGTAGATTTTGAATGCTTTACACAAAAATTAATTTATTTAGCATTGAAGCCATGGTAACCAATTTGTGCTGGCACCGTCTGGTACGTGTCAGCCCTTGGATAGTCACTTAATGTGCAGACAAATATTGAAATCAAGGAGTTAAAATTTTGATGTATATTGTGATTGCTAAAACGAAAGTAATCAGTGGTTAAGGTATGTTTCCGTTGAAGCTGTACGCCCTTACTGAGGTGTAGCCCCATCTTGCAGGCGAGTACTTTTGTGATGCGTTCGACACATTTTGCTTTTTCTGAGGGACTCTTACAAGTGTAAGATGACGAAAAACGTTCGCAAGAAATCGATCATTATGCTGCCCGTATTTCATAAAACCGTACACGAAAGTAATGCGTTATCTTCCGGTTATAAATTCGTGGTCAATTGGTGTTATTTTTGTTTATTCGTAATTAAATTATCATTATTCTTAGTGAAATATCTTGTGTAATAGTAATATACGAAGTCGTTTTCAGCTCTCATAGATCCAGGAAGGCAGGTGCGCTGATGTAAAGAGCAACTAATTCAATTTTCTCATTCAGTTTCAGTTTATGGCTACAGGTGTGATTAGTCTTGTGTAAAGAAAAAAAGCTTCGTTCATAGCTTAAATTTTGCTACATATATAAATCTTAGAAGTTATATGCGACGCTGCAAGACTTTGTGAATTACTGGCTCATCTATGTTTGCTGCACATGAGCTTGTTGAGGGGCAGCGAAAACGCAGCCTAGCCTGCTATATCTGCCGTTGGATAAAAAGCCTTTCTTTTTTTTTTTTACAGCCGCATACTGAATTTAGTAACAAATGTCTGTGCTAAATATTCTCTTATCGGTTGAAAACTATGTTGAAAAGCATATTGCTGGCATAGATTAGTGGTAAATACAAACGGTTTGTAGCGGCAAGCCCAAAAGGCTTCAGCACTCATTCAAGCATGGTTGTCTACGCAGAATGACTAACTGAACTAAGTCCAGCAAGCGAGGAAAAGAATCATTCAAGCGGATCAGAAAAAAAATATTAGAAGTTGCGGCGAAGCTGATATATAGTATCAGAAATTCAGGCATATGAACAAGTTTAAAATGCTGCAGTGTGAAAAAGCCGTAGATAAATACAAGTGCCATGAACATGAAGGTCGTCACCTTTGCGGAGGCAGGGTTCATAAGCAATGACATTCACCCTGCAATGAAATGCACCATCAGATATTCACCACAGACCGAATCACTGCGGAATTCGAAGAAAAAATGCGCCCAGTATGAGACGCCATTATAAGTCAATGTAATTTTATGTGCATTTCACTGTCGTCTCTTGTTTTTATTTTATATGTAACTGCTGTATAATTTTGGTCGGAAGAAATTATTCTCAGTTTG
This sequence comes from Amblyomma americanum, assembly GCA_030143305.2. Lineage (NCBI taxonomy): Eukaryota > Metazoa > Arthropoda > Arachnida > Ixodida > Ixodidae > Amblyomma > Amblyomma americanum. The sequence continues at coordinate 180,355 of JARKHS020032341.1, read as the reverse complement.
TCTCTCTACTTTCACTTCTATACCTATCGCATGGGCCCAAATCTAGCCGAAAAGGCTGAGGTCTCATTTGATCAACATGTATGTTTTTGTGACTGCATCCAGTGAAATAAATTTAAAAAACAACAACAAAAAACAAGAGAATACTGCAATGGTTGACATCGTAAAACGGTTGCATACCTCCATAAACAGAGACGAAACAGAAAGAAGAGCTCATACATCCGTCCCGCAATCGGTCGGGGCTCAGACACGTATCCACGTTCCCCGAGGTGACGAGCGCACTCAAAGAGAAGCCTCTGGCAACCGTTTACGCTGCTTTCATCATGTAATGTAATGCGTAAAGGGGCCCCTTTTCGCAGCCGATAGCACGACCTTATGTCGCTTCCGCCACTCGCTCGTATCTTGGCGTGTCGCACATTCTTTACGAAAGACTATCGACGTTTCAGTAAGTGACGTCACACGAGTGTACAGCTAGGCGCTGCAAGTCCAGCATAAAATGACTTTGGCAGTATGCTGAAAGTGGCACTGAGAACAAGTTTTTGAACTGTCTTAATTTTTCATTTGGTGATATAATTTCACTATTATTACCTTTCTCGTTAATGGTTAAGGCTACTGGAAGGCATTCCTTATGATTTTTTGTGGTGGAAGAAAAACAGAGTATACAGACAGGTCAGAGTATACCATGACCTATTAAGTGCTGAAATTGTGCAATATAGAATTTAATGTCCCGAAGTGACGCATGAGATAGGAGAGACGCCATTGTAGATAGCTCCGTATTAATTTACACCGTCTTTGGTTCCTTAATGTGCCCTGACATCACTCAGCACGCGGGTATTCTCTTTCTTGTATTTTCCCTGTATAGAAATATGGCCGGCGAGGCCGAAATCGAACCCACGATGTTAACTAGAAGAAAGTCAAAGCCAATGAGCCATCGCGGTAAGTTTCACTGTATAATTAGGACAGTACATCTAGCGCATCGTCAACAAAGGCTGTACGACTATGGCAAACTATAGCTCCGAAGAAATTACATTGAAGGGGCTCTGAAACACTTTCCGAGGAGAGCACATCAACTCGCTCAATCACTATATTGTGCTTTTATGAAAACCTGAGCCAAATAATGCACTTACACAGGCAGTAGAGGGCCCACAATTTTGCGAACCTTTCCCGGCGACTCTTGCATGCTCGTATCCTCCTCCGTCGCTCGCACATGCGTATACAAGTTGAAAGGTGGCTGTTGGTTAGATTCTTTCAGATGTCAGGCAGCTGCCATGGTCGCGGCCAGTAAGCCGCGTAGCTCCGGCGGGTCAGGAAGCTCCGCCCCCGGAGGTGTGGCCGGCGGAAGAGCGCCGACCTCCAGAGTGCAATATGTGACGAGAGGAGAGGGAAAAACGCGAAGACGCTGAAATTCAAATTTTGACTAAAGGTAACTCAGCTTTTACAAATCGCATTAGAAAAATTTCTTTCACGACAGTATTCGTGAAGCAGCGCACTTTAACATCCCAGGTATAGCGCAACTTTATTAGAGCCCTTTTCGGATCTCCTATAAGAAAAGCATGCATCTAGCGAATTTGACAGTTATCTTCTCTGTAGACTTGTTCAGGAATGCCTAGACCAGCTTTGCAATGGTGAACAGCAACGCTCTAACTCAATTTCGAAAAAGCTAGGACAACAACCGAAAGATTAAGAAAAGTGGTCTGCGTAGCTTTTCCTGATCCGCCGCTGTTCCTTTTCGGTTTACAGAGAAGCGCTTCCCGCGCACGGAAACCTGCCTCCGTAGACGACTCGCACTGCAGATCGCGTAAAAAAAATAAATAAAATGCAATAACCGACTTGAACGCTGCCTTGTCCTCCACGTACCGCATCCTCCGCTTCTCTACATTTTCGTTTTATTTTTTTATCCGCCTGCCTTTCCGCCCTAATTTCTCTCGCAGTGCAAGTTCTCTCGCGCATTTGGCCCACATTTCGCTGCGCCACCCAAAGTGAGTCGGAGCAAAGAGCTTGGAAAGAAAAGTGCCCGGCGGCCCCATCGGTTTAGTTCGCAAACCTTATTTTTTACATCTTTTTTTTTCCTTTTTTTTTATCCGATTGCGAATGCGCCTTCTCCGGCATGTACTGTTTGCCCTACAACCATTTCTATCTTTCCTTTCGTTTTTACTTTCTTCATCTTAAAAATCGCCTTATATTTATTCCTTTTCTCTCTTCTTTCTCGCTTCTTCTTCCGCTCGGAACTGCGACTCGCTTCTCCGTCGGAGGCCGCGCATGTGTGTGTGCGTGAGATGCCGCGCATTTTGGAAAGTGCCCGTCCGCCCGGTACACGGTGCGAGCGCCTTCGGTTCGCGCCGCAACGCTGTTGATGCTGGCGGCCGGGCTGAGTTTGAAGGATTGGACTCGCTCGGTTGAGCATCGCGCACGGCCGCGTGAGTTGCTTTCGCCGAAAGAGACTTGGGGAAAGAAGACCCCCCCCCCCCCCCCCCGGCTTTCGCGCGCTTGGGCCGGTGTACGCACCTTCTATCACCGTAGGCGCACCAACAAAATCTTGGCGTTTGTTGCGGCTGAGCTTTTCCGGAAATACGGACGGGTGTAGGGAATTTAATGATTGTGAGAGGTTGGCGGGTTTGGGGAGCGGGACGTGTTTCCGGCTTGCAAATTCAAGGGTAAAAGTAGAAATTCCTGCGCGTCGCAACTCTTTTTTTCATCTTTCCCTGCTTAAAGGAGTGAAGGCACCAGCTTTTCGTAAATAACTTGTGGTTGGGTTTATTCTCTCACGTGTTTTCGGCTACGGTTTCAACAGCCGCACAGTGACTATGACGGTAGTTACGTTGGCTTCAGATCACCTGATGCGTACAGCTAAAGCGACATTATGGCTGGTTTGTTCATTTGTTCTCGTTGTGGCTCTTGGGGCGGGCGCAATTAAACCAGGAGTAGCAAATAAAACAACTAAGCAGCGATTACATCGCAGATTTTTTGGCCTCCTGTGACATGAAGCCAACTATGACGTCATAGCCACAGTTTTTTTAAAGCGAAATTCATTGCCCCAGGGCATCAATGATGCACCGCCGCGGTGGCTCAGTGGTTAGGGCGCTCGACTACTTATCCGGAGTTCACGGGTTCGAACCCGACCGCGGCGGCGGCGTTTTTATGGAGGAAAAACGCTAAGGCGCCCGTGTGCTGTGCGATGTCAGTGCACGTTAAAGATCCCCAGGTGGTAGAAATTATTCCGGAGTCCTCCACTACGGCACCTCTTTCTTCCTTTCTTCTTTCACTCTCTCATTTTCCCTTTCCTTATGGCGCGGTTCAGGTGTCCAATGATATATGAGACAGATACTGCGCCATTTCCTTTCCCCAAAAAACCAGTTATTATTATTATCAATGATAGGTGAAGGTGTGATGAATGATGTAGTAGAGATTAAATGAATGGAAAAAGGTTAGCTGATTTGATGAAGTCCAGTAGAGAACGATGGTACGGTCCCTGCGTCCAGTCAATGTATGAAGCAGGGTTGCTTGGTGAAAGACCTGCTACCATCAGGTGCCGGATCCCTGTAGGCTTGAGAGCTGGGCAGTCCCACAGTAAGTGATGAAGGTCGGCCTCAATGTCCTCGTGTTTACATATCGGACACCCTGGCCGAGGAAACGATTCTCGGTACTGAGGCCATTTCCGAGTGATGGCTGGTATGAGGGCAACCCCGACCCGGATCCTCCTAAGCGCAACCTCCACTGCACGGGTAAGACCGCGAGGGAGGGTTACCGCACACGGAGGGATGAGAACACGTGTGCGGCACCGGAGGAGTTCCTTTCTTGATGAAAGGAGGGTAAAATTGTCCAAATGAAGGAGCAGAGGCGTCATAGCCACAGTTCGTCGGTTGAAATAACACCTTCGCAATTCAAGAGGAGGTATTGAATTACAAATCAATCTACTGACCGCAGACGAATTGCACATAGTAGACCATGTATACATATTACTATCTCTTCAGGCGCAAACCCAAGATGTAAGGCAGGTCACATGGACATCTAGACAATCTTTGTGACCTTATTCGAATGACAGACACTGTACTAAGACCGAAGCTGTCGCTGTTTTGTTCCATGCCTCTCTGCAGTCAACGCAGTTCTACTAGGAGCTCTACGTGTATCATGGCTAAGTGATGCTTTTGAAATTCCAGTTTTCATCACGTTCTTTTTTGTTTTAGTATCACTTTTGTTCCTCTTTCGCTCATTTGTGTTGAATGGAGATGCAGTTTGGTTCGATTCGTTGCGCGTGAACTGAAATTTTGATGTCATTGTATGTGAGGATGAACAGAGCCTGCTCCATTTTCAAAATGTGTTGTACAAATGATTTTACATGTCCGCTGAAAAGAGTACGGCACCGAGGTTTGCAAGAGTTTTTATGCAGTTTCGACTTCTCATATTCTTCAGTTTGACTAGAACATTACAACCTCGCGTTTTGCCCAGAATGTAGCCTTCTTAACTATCTGGGAGCAAAAATTCTTTAAATTTGCATAAGGTAAGACCAATAACCATTTGTAATAGCTAAACACTGGTGGTAATCTAGGATGCCAGGTTGATTGAGCTACCCAGTATTGAACAATCTGGCGTGCAGAATTTTCCGGCTTTCCGACCGCTATATCGTCCGCCAAAGCTCAACTAGCAGTATTTTCTTTTGTTTAGATGATGCCAGTTCGATCAACTTCGGAACTGATTGTAGGCGACGTGTGGCGGGTCGGAGCATAATAACATCAAGTTAATATGATGTCTCATGCAAAAATTAGAGTGTTCTAAGTGACAAAATGTATCGTTAGGCCGCACTTTGTCCCATGCGTGTTGGATGTGAATAAAAAAAAATGTAACAACGCGTTCATGTTGAAACCCAACGAGCTTTCGTGCAAGAAATAAAGAAAAATTATGTACAGACCATGTTGTTGCCGCAGACGAAGAATGAGAACGAAGCTGGTATTGTTTCGATGTGGAACAATTGATGCTTTCAACGACTGCAGGAAAGATGATATGCACTTGAATCGAATAGTAATCTTCAGGCATCTAGCCTGGAAGCCACACTGCTTAGCTTGCTCGAGCACGTTCTGACTGGAACATGGTACAGGCGCGACCAGCAAGTCGTATGACGCTGCTATACTCGCCAGCCTCGGATTACACAAACACTGGCACAACTCGTCCAAGCCACCAATGCAGGCGTGGAGTTTCTTTCCAAGCCGATGGGTGGTCACAGCAGGGTGAACCCGACGTGCGCCGCCGAAAGGGATCAGGGGAAAAAAAAATCGCAAGCAGAAAACCCGTTGCTAAGAATCCAGACCAGACGAGAAGATATTACTGTCGTGGTGGGTTCCCGTGTCACGTTCCCGAAAAAGCTCCCGAAGACACGGTGTGTATAGGGACATATATCGATGATGCGCAGAGTGTAATCACCTCTGTCCTCCCTGCTGAACCAACGGAGGCCTATGATCGGTGTTCTTCCTCACCCAGTTTCCGCATGACGGCGCGTTCGCCTGTTAGCGTTCATGCCCCTGTGGGGCTCTACGTCAGTGCGACGGTGTTATGAGGATGAGCTGTTGCAATGCGGATCGCAATGAGATAACGTGCTAAGATGAACGTCAGCGCTCTTGGTGCTTCCATAGGGAAACGCTAGGTCAGGAACTGCAGCCGGCTGATGAGGCGTCGTCGCTGTTACCGCTGAACTGCAGAGAGCTCGCAAGGCTTAATGACAGGGTGTTTTTTGGTTATGCGTGTTACGAAGCCCCTAATGAGGTCCATCTATCGAAACCCGCCCCTCTCATTCACCCGAAACATGAAGATTAGCTGACCGTCATGCGTTTTCTCGTGAGCGCTCATAACTGAGAGGATAACACTTGCAAGAAGCCAACGACTTCTAACTGCGCCCCGAACATCTGCGCATGCAGACGCTGCTCAGCTTCGCAAACTGGCCCGAGTTTTGAAGCCGAGTTTCAAAACTGAATAGATTGAGCAACAGTTGACGACGTGAAGTTTTCGTAATAAATTTCAAATCACATACAGGAGAGTGAGAGAAAAAGAGAGAACTTTTACTCACCTCATTTATGCAGTACTCAACAAGTGCAGTACTCAACAAGTACTCACGCGGCGTATTCCAAACCTGGGCACGAAGCAGCTCTGTTGTTAGCAGAATTAATAGGAGGAGACGTCTGCTCTCTGTTAGAATGCCCACTGTGGAGGTGTTCTTGGGAAGGCAGAGGCAGATTCTCAAGTCTTTACCTTGCATGGCTTCGATGAGTTTGGTGTTTGTTTGCGAGATACTCTGAAGAGTGGGGAGACTATAGCGCAGAAGGCCTTCACAGAGCGCGCTATAAAGCCGAAGTAATGAGTCCGTGCAGTGCAGCGTCTTCTGGAAGTCGAGAGCATACGAACTGAGCATCGAACCAAAACCGAAGTGAAAACCGAAGTGCGAGCACGCCTAAATTGCATTCGACGTAAGCACGCTGAATGATTGATTCGTCTTTTTTTTTTCACCATCACTCGATTCAAACTCTTACCGTCCAAACCGGAATGAACTTTGTGATCATCGTTTGGAAGTTAATGGCAGCACATTCTAGGCTCAGAGGTCCGCGGTTTTAGTCACTGACGCCTCACAGTTTACTTGCGAAATCAGCCGTGTGATGGCTATACCCGTATTTCAATTTATGACCTTTCTGGCTTATAAACACTCTGTTCGCAGCGAAAGTAGTGTCTTTGCATTTTAAGTGCTGTAATTTATTCATAAAGACCAACTTCAGTTAGTGCTGGCGCTCCCTTAGAGCCGAAGGGTGAGCCACTGCGTTATCACCATTCTAGATTGGTGAGTCTTTGCCAAACTTCGCGCAAAAGTACAACTTATGCTTAGCGTTATCCCTCATCCATCGCATCCAACCCTTCAATAACGTTATGCATGGCACCATATGCGCACAGAATGCAGTAAATGCATACATGCTGCCTTTTCCATTAGGCCGCGGGCTTCATTTGTTTTCGCTGCCGGCATGCCATTTGCGCAGTGCTCATGCGCATAGAAGACAGACGGTCGGTCACTGCATCGAATTTCCCTTCCTGCAGCGAGGAAATATAGATCTGACCACTTTTGGTGCCTCAGGAGGGAAACGAAGTGCAAGGAAACGAGCCGTTCTTCTCACGTTTCCAAAGACTCCGGTTGCCTCAGGGACCGCAGTGAGGTACAGGAGGAGGAGGAGGAAGTATCCACCCTCCTCCTTCTCCTTCCTCTACTCCCCCCTTTCCTCTCCTCTCTCTCAGGCGTTGGTGGCCGAGGAGGACACGGCCTAGCCCGCGGCGGGTCCGGCGGTCCTTTCGTTCTGAGACAATGAGATCACTACCGTTCGCGGAGAAAAGCACCCCATTCTCGTTGCGGCCCCATTCTCGATGCTCGAGTTTCTTCGGTTTCCGCCGCCTTGCTTCCCCCACCCCCTTTCTTTCTTCCGCTTTTTTTTTTTTTTTGTCCTTTGTGCTCACCGCTCCGGTTGCATCGCCGTCGGAACGATCCAGCGGCAGCGCTTTCCTCTCCTGCCTTCCATTGTCTCGGCCCATTCGCTGATGAAGACCAACTCTGCGGCCGTTGCCCGAACAAGTGCGACGCGGAGCGCGTTATGCTCGATCCTTACAGGCTACGAAATTGCTGCGAGCGCCGAAAGTATTTTTGTCGTTGCGTTTTACAAATGCTGGGCACAACCAGTTATTCGTGCGAGGAAAACATTTAAAAGATATTGTTATGGTAGTGCGGGAAATAATGAAGCTCATTTTCTCGGTGGGTCATTGTCTGATTCCGAAATATTCTTTTTAATGTACGAAGGAGGCAACGTTGCTCTGCGTTTTCGTCATGTCTGGTTACACAGCGATTTTGGCTACGTGCTGCTATGCAGCTATGCACTTTCTAACGGCACCTGCTTATGCCTCTAGCTACGTGCGAGTGAAGTGAACGGCTGTTGAAGACATCATTCTTGAGACCAGTGTCCTAACATAAGCCGTGTAGCCTCCTAAAATTAAATTGGAATAATAGAAAGCGTACAGCGATTCAGGCATTTACAGACGCACTCTTTCAATACATGACATGAAAGCCTTCATATATTGTGTTTTACTTTCATCAGAGGCGTTGGTATTTTGCATTGCATAGCGACAGAAACGTGGCGACACAAATTTGCTGTCGTACTCAGCTGCTAAACCGGAGCGTTCCTTCAATGTTCAAGGCGATGCACTCGTAGGGTGAACACGCAAGTGTATAGGCGCGCCCTTCGGAGCGCCTGTGCGTTCGACACAGCCGCTCTCTGAAACAAAATAGCGTTCGCGCATCAGGACTTCGAGGTGGTTCTTTGTGCCGAATGCATCTTCGGTTTGATGCGCAGCCGAGACGGACGCTCGGTCGCTCCGATGAGGCTATGCACTCGCGTGTTCATTCTAAGAGTGGATTACCCTGTTCAAGGGAGACCTGTCTCTTGCATGAACCAGGAATGTGTGCCAGGAAATATATTTATATTTATCGATTTTTTTTTGTACATAATAGACCTACTTCAAGACAATGCCACACCAAGTCCTCCTTCATTGCAGTGTCAATCACATCGCTTGCTCTACAAGGGAACGTTTCGGACACGTCTGTTGGTTTACTGTTCGCGATGTGAAGTAAATAATGGGGAGAGGCCCCCGTACGTCATAGCGTGAGCTGCAGGCATGGCTGGAGAACGGTCATCCGTAAAGAACAGCGGACTGGAGAGGGTAAGAAAAACTAGTGGGCGAGGGCATGGTTTGTGAAAAACGGCTTATATGACTGCCATCGAAATCGAGGAGGCTTTAGCTGCACCAAAAAAAAAAAAGACAGACGCAGTCCTGCAGTTTTTTCTTCTTGAAATGCTTCGCCCGCTAGCCCCTGAACGAAATTTGGTGAACTTCATTTTAATTTTTCACCTTTTTATTTAAAGTCACACACAACACTGAAGGTTCTTGAAGGCTTGTAATTTCGTGCGTTCAAAAGTCTCGTGCGTATATCTGTTCAAAAGACATTGGACAAATTTGATTAGTTCTAATATCACAAGAAAGCTGAATGGCACGCCTGTCGACTGTGAATGAAAGAGGAAATAAATTTGTCTAGGTTTAAGTGAAAATCGTGTAAGCAATTACGTTCACTGGAACTTTATTCAAGCTTTACCGCAAAGGCTGCTTAACTATATCCGAATTAGCGCAAACACATTGTTTCTTGTAATACGTTTTTTTACAGCGAAAGCAGTTTCTGCTTTGGTTCTGCGATTTAAAGTGGCGTTTCGCGATGGAATCTACCGTAATCCTGGGTCATGACGACAAATATACTCCGTAGCCTTATTACCGAGCGGGAGAGTATATTGTATAGGTAGGTACTTTTCAATGGGGGCTTCAATCCGCTGAGGCATTGGACGGCATCTAAGAGTTCTTAGTCTAAATAAACCAAGTTCCGCAACTTGAGCTTCGCACAACCGCAGAGCGAAGTCCCCAGCACTGGTCCAGAGAGCCGTTCATAGTTCTTTGAGAGAAATCGATCAGGAGACGCCCGAATGATGTCTAATCGCATATTTTGTCTAAGTCGCCATTAACCCGTTCGGAGCTCTTGTAGCGCGTGCAAATATGGGACTCGAGAGCCAAGAACTCAGAGAAATGCTTAGGTGGTCAAATATTTACTCTACGACGAAGCCGGGACGGGCACAAAATCTGCGGCGGCTGGTTTAGAGTACGGTTTCCAGCGGCAGCTGTTAATGCCTCGTTTTCCGAGTTCATGGTGTACGGGGTCCTCAAGGTCTAGGAGGGACGGTGGAAGAGTTGAGAGGCGAAGGAACAGAACGCCGAGGAACGACCACGAAAGTGTGGGGGTTGAAGCTAGCGCGTCCACGCCTGAACTATACGAGGGAGAGCGCAGCCGCCGCCGTGTGGCTAGACGTGGAAGCTGTGGGGCGTTTCAGTGTGAGCCACATCACGTTGATAATGAGGCGAGTGGTTTAGTCAGTGGCGCGTCATTCAGTGTGATAACGTGACATGTTAGGGATAATAGAGACGTTTAGAATAAGGGCTCTACCAATTGGGGCGACAGTGGAATCGCAGTAACCGGTGGGACATTATTCTCCTGCGCCTGCTCACTAGCGCTCCGCTATTCCGTTGTCACCTTAACTGATAGGTTCCCCCTATTCTAAAGGTCTCTAATAAACTGCTCGAGCAAACCAAACTTCACCGAATCGTTACTACTCTTTAAAGCGAATTTCAGCGACAGCTCAAAACCGGAAGTCGAGCGGATGGCGTGGATGCGATGTATGCAGTAACTAGTCCAACCCCGTTCCCCGTCTTTGACAGCGCTCAGTGTCAGGTCGTTAGGGGCCCCTGGAGCACGGATCAAGTTACCATTCCCGTGGCGAGGTACTGCGCCGCCGTCTTTATAACGACCGAGAAATGAGTGCTACGCGCATTGACAGTGGAACTGAGACTGCTTAGCGCGCTGTTCATAGGCTCGCCTGACGATGACCTATGAGAGAATCGTGCTGCGAAACAAACAGAAAAATAACTGAAAGAAACCTCACGTGACCACTCGGGCGACGAGATATAAACGCGATGCGCAGCGCGTTGCCAACGAAGGAATCGCCAACTGGTGTTGACAGCGATCCGCTGAACAATTCCAAATGTCTTCCTGCACGATAATTTCATATTTGCTTCACGTCTATCATTAGGTGTAAAAAACACCTTAAAATTTAGGGTCGAAGAGAACCGCGCTACGGACGTTGCGATGCCCAGCGTGGCGCATCCTAATGGAGAATCTTCAGGAGCAGTGGAGAATGACGCTGCCGGAAATGCGATGACGCAGTAATTGTAACACTGCTACTGAATACTTCAGCCGTGCCTTGAGAGAGGGATGAAAGTGCTTACAAGGTGAAGACAAAAAAAAACGTTTATGGGTCCACCACGGCCGTGGTGTTGCTTTTGTGGTGCGCCGAAGATTGCTCTATATTCTTTACTGGTTCCTACACTTCCATTTCGAAACACGCGCTTTCTCATCGCTTTCCCGCTCTCACACCTGTGCACTCACGCTCTCACAAGCCCAGGTAAATCGCCCTTTTACCGCTACAGATTGTAGTTATATTTTTCACCTGTTTCTGGAGCGACCGTTGCGAAGCCTTATCAGAGCGTCGCATCCCTAAGCGTGATTAGGGCAGCGCAAATGAAAACATACTGCGTTGGTATGTCTATCGGATTTTGGACGAGCGCGGCGCTCACTCCTGGCGCCCGTTGCCTCGGCAGCATGCCCGGTGGTGTTATTCTACGTTTAGAGGCTTCACGAGCCACGGCCCGTCTGGAGCGCGCGCACGAGCATACAAAAGCGTTAAGCGGCACTTAAATACCTCTTCTGAGAGAATAACACTGCGTCGTGCACGCGTGCTTTTCTCTGTTTGTTATGAACATAACACGCATCCAACCTGTGTATATATTATTGTGTAAATAGAATATTGTATATAGTACCTCTCCCCCTACCCTTTCTACTTGTCGTCTCACCTCTTTCATTTCTTTTCTCCACCCTGCCTTCTATCCTTTATTTCTGCTGTCCAAGCTCAGGTGCTTCCGTAGCGATGGCCGATGCCGGGGCTAGCCAACATCTTTCCTTCCTGTTTATTATTATTTTATTAAACCCCTACTACTACTACTTAGAGAATAAAATACAGGCGCGGCGGAAGACAAAGCGTGTGAGCACCCGACTGATGTGTTCGCCGCGGACACTTTATGAAGACGAAAATACTAAGCCTTTCCCAAGAACTTTCACGTTAAGAGCAATGCGCTCTAAAACACTTTCACGCTCCTCCCTTTCTTTACTCAATAGAGAAAAAAAAATTACAGGAATAGTTATACACCTCAACCAATGGGATTGTCCACTTGGAGACTAGCACGAGCAAGTCCACCTAGATCACGTCGCAGCGAAGGTCACATTTGCGGGAATATGTCCATCCCAAGAATGCTCTCACAAAAGTGCCCATTCCGAGAACGGCCATTATGAGTCCATTATGAGGATTTACATCCCGAAAATATCCACTCGTCGTCCCACTCAGATAACGACCTCATTGGGCAGCCGACGTGCTTGAGGGTTTTCGAATGTGACGTACTACAACACCAGCGCCGTTTACTCCTCCCCCCCTTCCTGCAAAGTGCCCTATTAGCGTTCTGTCTGCAAACATCGTGAGCAATTAGAAGAGGAGCGTACAAAAATGCAGAGAAGAAACGCACGCAAACAACGAGCGCTCCCCGAGACTTTTTAACGCTTTTTTTCTTGAAGAACTAGAGCTGAATAATGATTTAACGTCCCAGTTTTCGTCGTTTTAGTTCCCGTCAATAGAATCCACTTGTAAGTAGTAAAGCAAGTTTAGACTAGCATTTTAGCGCACTGCATGCATGCGTCTTGTAGTTTCAGGGTTCTGAACTAAGCCACGTTTGTGCCAGGTGCATTAGGTAGATCACAAAAGCCGAATTGCTACTGTGTGACCTCAGAGGACCCAGCTTCAATGGCTCGCAATCTGCCACATATACGAAACTTTCTGAGTATGAATACCTTCGCAAACAAAAGACGTGGGCGAAACTTCCGAAGCTACTTGGTTCAATACTGTCGTTATCTTGCCAGCGGAATGGTTTACCGTATACGTGAAGGCTTACTGAATTTCTAAAAGCTCGTTTTACTGAAGCGTGCTTCTATTGATTTTAATATCTCAGAACTGCGGCTTCTCATCCCTTGAGAAGCAAAAGACGATCATAAAGTGCAACCCAATACACTTTTCTTCCGCGTCTTATATATCGACCATTTTAGTTGCCGAGAGTTTTGCCAGTGACCAAGTGCTTCCTCAAGATTACGTTTCCAAGCATCGGGCAAGATGTGCTTATGTTCCGGATCGAAGTACTGCTCTTTCTCTCTTGTTCTAATCGATTTCTCAGAAAAGCTCTCTCTGCACATACTTGACCCGACCACTTCTGGGAAACCTTGCCGGAGGTTGAACCAAAAACATCTCCGAGATCATCCGTTCTTTTGAAAGCTTGACTGAAGGTTTACAAAAGTCTGGCATCGGTCGCTATGTTATGCTGGGCACTTTACAGGATGCAGCAAGAGCAGCTCAATGCCTGCTGTTTACGCCTTCTCCGCAAACTGGCTGCATTTGATATTTAAATAGGCGCACTTCCTTTCTGTTCGCGCGTAGCATTAAAGGACGACCCTATTTTGTATGGCATGAAGGAAATAACCTACACGATGCGAGTTGAAAATGAAAGTTTTAGTTTCTTTGTAGAACAAAAAGTTCCACCGTTCTCTCACGACTGCATGATTTGTACCACCAAGTACTGTGTTCCGCTGTTTCAAGCTTCGCTGTTAAAAGAAAAACAAAAATTTTTGTTCACTCGATGCCGGGATGACGACGTGATACTAATAGTTACAAACTACTCATTACATCTGCTACCGGCACAAACATCATTGTTGGACGTCTTGTCGTGTGCTGAACGAACCTGTCAATTCGCTCGTCACCAAATTGCAGTATGTCGGCAATTTGACTTGCTGCGTAAAATCATAAGACCTTAAGGTATCAACCGGTGATCTCTTTAAACTGATGCATAGAATTACCTTTAAACGTCAGTGTACCTACTTGAAGATATTAATTGCTTGAGGCTATGTCGGACGAAGCAAGAACGATTTCTGTAAGCTAGGTTTCCCTTTGCAATAGGTTTGATAAGTTTTGTACTCCGGTGGAAAAATTTACAGCCATTTCCGCGTGCTGGGTATATACATAAACACTGTTAATGCCTAAGCTACGCTGTTCTTTAATCACCAAGTTGTAGGGTGTCCACTTAATTAACATGGTCGCCTACACCGATCGCACCTTAGCGGCACAAATACGTCGAAGCTGCAATTTCCGGGCAATGTATTATAGTGTGAAATAATAAGGTAATCAATCCAATGTAAGGCGTGGAGTTCTTGCAACGCAAAACGCACACAGCCATATAAAGCGATTAACACACGCGCGCAAGCTTCGGGTACAAACTGTCCTAAGGAGAAGTAGCACACGGAGCACCTTAAACGAGGCATGTATGGGTACTCAACAGTAATGCGTTAAGTTAAAACAGATTGGCTGTCAGCGATTGAGCGTGTTGTTGTTGTTGTTGACCTCACACAACAACAACTTTGTTGTTGAACTTTGTCTTCATTCATTCAACGTTTGTATATTTCCTGCCCCAAAAGAGAACCTCGTAGCAGTGGGGCAAGCTTGTTTACATAAAATGTGTGTCAGAACTAGCTCTCAACTCGGTAAACAGAAAAGAACATTTGGCTTGTATAGCCTCTATTGCCTGTGCCGTACACTGCGTGAAAGACTTGCACGCATAATGTAATTTCGTTTGCAGTGTGGTACCTGCGGCGCTCCGATGTTCAACGTAGTTAGGAGGAGTTGCCGTAGAGCTTTCAAGTGCCCTCAGAACTCTACAAGGGCTCTTATACAGCTGCGCTAGCCGGCCCTGCGGCTGTCCCAGGGCCTGCTGCACCGTCCTACAATGTTTTGTACATACGGTGCGTTATATTCTCACCGTTCAGCTAGCAGAGATTTGTGTTGTGTATCCGAGCTGTTTGCTTTTGGGCTTACTTAATATATTGGCGTAGCGAGGCCAAGCCTTCTTGAAAACAAAGAAAACAAAACAGAAGCATGAAACCATGAGCAGATTCTTTTTCTTTTTTTTTATTTGAGAAGTGTGCCATGAGGCATAAGTTGAAAAAAGGAAAGGGGGGAAGGAATGCACGGGATTGAAGGTAAAAGAAGGAGTGAAGAACCGTTGCGCTGAGGTAGTCGCAGAGGTTGTTAATGAAACGGTTGTCCATTGTCCACTTCACGAAGTCGAACGCTAGAGAATAATAAGCGACGGCATATTTGCTTTTGATGTGTATAAAAATAGGAGCAGAATGCTAATGAAGGTAAAATGAGCTAAGAGTGTTGTAGTTGTTGGATCTTAAGAGGTACATAATCTACGTCTTAATTAATTTACTTCGGGCTCACCACTCGAGGGAAGCAAAGGCATCTCCCACAGCTCGATTTCTTTCTATTAATTAACCAATTTATGTGCACGGATTCTCTCGAGGGCAAAGGAAAATGACTACAAATTCGTGTAGACTTCTGAGGGTAAAGTGTTTGTAAGAAAACAAGCAAAAGCAAGTGCTATCAGGATTGCAACCGAAAATGACCTGAGCAAAATTGTTTAGATCAGTGACGACAGGTATTTTGATTTCAAAAAATCAAGATGGCGTACCACACGACAACTTCGTTCAATGATCTGGTGAAAAGTAACAAGTGTTTTCTTGAAAAGGGGCTTTCTTTTTTTCCTTTAAATACACAGAGTCTGAGGAACAAACAAGATGACGTCGGTACATACCTCTCACAACTACAGTGTTCCTTTGATTTCTTGGCTTTTTCAGAAACATGGTTCTCAAGTGTCACTGATGTTACGAATTTTTCCGGGTACAGTCACGTTTCAGTTTATCGTGAGCAAAAACGTGGTGGAGGGGTGTCCCCATTTATCCGCGACTGTTTTCACTATGATACCATAGACGACTTTACTTGCATGTGTGACGACTTTGAAACTGTTGCCATCATGTGCAAAAACATTGCCATCGTATGCATTTACCGACCGCCCCAGGGCACGCTGTCAATCTTTTTAAACTACATTGAATCACTCATGAATTTTGTCAATTCTCAGAAGAGGCATGTAGTGATCATAGGGGACTTTAATATCGATCTTAACTCTAATAACCCTGCTAAAGTTCAACTTCTTGAAATTATGCTTCAAAATGGTTGTGAGAACGTCATTGAACAGCCTACGAGAGTCACATCGAATACAAGTACGCTGATTGACTTATGTTTCACAGATTTTTCTAAGTCTGCTAGTTGCTCCGGTGTACTTTGTTCAGGATTGAGCGATCATCTACCAATTTTTGTAGCATTACCGATCGCCAAGCGTACACAGTGCACAAATAATACTATCCGTATCATCAATGACGGCGGTAAAAAGACCTTTCATTCACTTGTTGAAAACTTGAACTGGGCGAACGTATATAAGGAACCCGATCCATCTGTATCCTACGATATTTTTATGTCCGAATTACAAATTTGTTACGATGCTACTTTCCCACTCACAACAATTGTTCGGCACAAGAAAGCAAGAAAAGAATGGATTACGAATGACCTTTTCAAGCGCATAAAACACAAGGATAAGCTGTTCGAACAGTTTCTGCGGACGCGTGATATTGCAAAGCTGCAGGAATTCAAGCGGTTCAGAAACAAACTTAGCTCTGACTTAAAAAAAGCCAAGTGTAGATTCTATCAACATAAGTTCGAAAAGTGCGCAGATAACCCCCGAAAAACATGGAAACAATTCAATGAACTAAACGCTACGCACGTTTCTGGTATACTATTTGAATTAGTTATAAATGGAGCCACTAGTTCGGAGCAAAACTTAGTTAAACTTATCAATGATCATCTAGCTAACGCAGGTGCTGGAAACTTTTCATCTCTTTCATTGCCTCACAGCAGTCTGGAGAGATATATAGGGCAGATGTTGCTTGAAAGTGCATTTTTAACGCCCACTTCTGAGGTTGAGATAAACCTTATCATAAACTCGTTCGATAACCGATCGGCAGCTGGCCACGACGACATTAAAGCCGCACCTATAAAAGAAATTGCCCACTTAATCTCAAAACCGCTCGCTTACATCTGCAACCGCATACTTGCTTCGGGAATCTTTCCTGCGAAAATGAAGATAGCTCGTGTCGTCGTCATTCACAAGGGAGGAAAATACAGTGACCTGAACAACTATAGGCCGATTTCAGTTTTGCCTCTTTTTTCGAAAGTGATTGAACGTGTCATACACAAACGCCTCGACAACTTTTTTGTTGCAAAAAACATCATATCAACAAAGCAGTACGGGTTCCAGAAAGGAAGATCAACTGAAATGACCCTCGTACAAATAAAAAATAAAATAGTTAAAAATATTGAGGATAAGCTCTACACCGTTGGAATATTTCTAGATTTTCGCAAGGCCTTCGATTCCATCAAACATCATATTTTGCTAAGAAAACTGGAAATATGTGGAATTAGGGGCATAGCACTTCAACTCATGCGCAGTTACCTTGAGTCGCGTTTTCAGTTCGTATGCCTACATGGCTATAAATCAAACCCAAACACTGTAAAATATGGTGTACCGCAAGGATCTATATTAGGCCCTTTGCTCTTCTTGATCTATATAAACGATATAGTTAACATTCCTCAAACTGATGATATAGTATTATATGCAGACGATACGAATGTATTCTTCTCTGGAACAAATCTTAAAGAACTTGAAAACACTGCTAACACGTGGCTATTAAATCTTAGTGTATGGCTAAACTTAAATAGTCTTGAACTCAACGAGAAAAAAACTAAATTTATGCTTTTTTGTGCAAAAAACAAGCCAATTGATTACGATTTTAAGCTTCGTTACGGCTTTTGCTACCTTGAGCGTGTCAGCTCCCATTCCTTTCTAGGAGTTAAATTCCATCACAGCCTAGGCTGGAGCGACCACATAGACCACACCCGTGTCAAGATAGCGAGAGCTATTGGTATGCTTTCCCGGCTTCGAGATCTTATACCTTGCTCGCTGAAAAGACAGTTGTATTTCTCTCTTATCCATTCTCGCATCAGTTATTGTCTTCTTATCTGGGGTACTTGTAACAAAACTGACTTAGAAAAAATATCAGCCCTGCAGTCGCGTGCAGCTCGGTTTCTTTTACCTGCAGGAAACAACACAAATAGTTGCTCGGCAAATACACAGTCTCGAATGATCCCTGTGAAAACCATGTATGAACTCAAAATATGTGTGTTTATTTATAACGAAATAAAATCAAATTACATTAATTTTTTTAACACGTACCTAAATAGATCTACTGGTTACAGCTTGCGTCAGACTTCTGTTGTGGTAAATAGGCCTCGTACTAACTATGGAACACAATCAATTGAGCACCAAATCATGTTGATGTGTAATTCTCATCCGTTTGTAATAGATGCAGCTAAAAATAGTTCCACGCCCAGGGGTTTTAAACGCATCTGTTCGTCTTTCTTTTTGTTTAACGTTGTATCCTAGACGACCAAATGCTTACTTCTGGTTCCGTTTGATGTAATATTATGTCGGTTCGAACAACCCTAATGCATTGCATTTCTGTACCATTTTTGTATATGATTTAGTGTGTATTATTATTTTATTATCTGTATATATTTACAAGAACTGTTTATGATGCGTCTGTTGTGTAAGTGATGGCAAGGACAGCCTTTTTTTTGTTGTGTAATGCAATACCGCTCCTGCTGCTGTACCCACGCGAGGACAAGACCCAGTCAGGAGGTTTAGCACCTGCTTTTGTCTTGCCTCGTGGGCAATACCTGTATGTTGCCCAAAGGAGAAATAAACAAAATAAAACTATTTCCGGTAATATATTTCTCCGGCGCAAGTGATAAACCGTTTATGTGCTCAGTGATCTGGTCTCAAGCATGCGTTATTCGGGTCATGAGAGAGAAAATTAAACGAGTGCGAATGAATGTAAGGCTGCACTCCTCATTACCGAGCGCTAATACTAAAGTATTAAAAATATGTACTGGCGAAGATGTGCTAATCTACTCTTTTGAAGTGGATCGCCAAAAGTGCATTAGCGCCTGAAAACTTTTAAGTTTATTGTAAGCATAGAGAAGCTTGCGCACTGAAAGGCATTATCGACGGCAAAGTTTAGGAGACTGGCCTAAGCTCGTCTCAAGTGCAGGGCGCAGATTCGGAAACTTTATGCATAAAGAGGGGCGCTGGTGGCATGATCTTCGCAAGAAGGCGGGCATTGGTCGAGATTTGTGCTTGTAGACACAGCATTCCTTCAAATAAAACTTTATGCTCCAGCATAAAATCATTATTTTTTTTCACTGTAACTTAATTTCATTATCAAGTAATGCGCCAGACTTTTTTCTGCACTTGAAAATAACACAACGAAATTTCCGGGGTTCCAGAGATTGTATCAAATGCATTATTTCATTGCTTTTTCTCCTCTCAGCTATCACAACTATGAACAGGCTTTAGATCTGCGCACTTAAGTTTTAGGGTGCTGTTCTCAGATAAATTCCTGAAGTAACTCATTGAGGCTGAAATTCACCATCTCGACAGAATTCTTGCGCTTATAACAACGAAGAGGAAATGTATCATAATATTAATAAAGTTCGTATATAGTAGCAGTAGTAGTGGTAGTAGTAGTAGTAGTAGTAGTAGTAGTAGTAGTAGTAGTATTAGTAGTAGTAGTGGTAGTAGTAGTGGTAGTAGTAGTAGTAGTAGGAATAGTAATAAAGTAACAGTAGTGGTAGTAGTAGTAGTAGTACTAGCACTATTTTATTTGGCCATAATGTGCAACACCCCCCCAGGGAAGGCTAAAGGAGGCAGATAAAGCTTGGCTCCTGACGAGGCGTGCACCCCGAATTAAATATTGTCACGTAGTGGTGACGGCAGTCCAGCAGTCAGGAAGACAGCGAAGAGCCTTCCGAAAGAAACTATTGGGATGACTCGATCGCACCCAGAAAGAACTGAATGACTTGGCGGCGACGTAGCCACAAGCGTGCTCGGCGGTCGTCGAAGGGAATCTGTGCCGCTCGCGGCAGCACTGATCGGCAGCACTAAAGGAACCATCCAGATAAGGCTACAGCAATATGTAACAAAGGCCTGGGAAAGCCGTTGGGCGTAGCTGTGATCATTCGAGATAAAACTGGTCACATTTCGCGTCACAGATAAAACGATAAAGCCGAGTGTCACTGGCTTTGAGCGTGAACAAACAAACAATACAATGATTCGCGACATTACTCTCTTTCAAAGAAGCTTCGACCCGATGGAGGAGAATGAGAAAGAGAAAAGGCAGGGAAATTAACCGATGCTTTGCAACAAAATGAATGGTGTGCAAATATAAGCATTGAGAGAAGTAACACAAACAGTGAGAATGCTAACACAAAGCGCCAGTTATCAGCCATAATAAGGCTTTAGGCGCACAACATGCCCACCTTCTGGGCGTAAACGGCGTCGCTGAGATGCTGTACTACCTCGTAGTCAAGTTCTCCGATTCGACGAAGAATCTTGTACGAGCCGAAGTGGTGGCGCAAAAGTTATCCACTGAGTGTGGCGACACACTCTGCGCACATTTCCGCGCAGCCTCCACCTTGTTATCATCCGGCCCAGCGCCACACGGCCACGCGCAGGACTGCGTTACAGATAAAGCACGGCGCCACCGCTGCGTCACCCGAGGCACGCGTCAGCAACGGCGGCTACAAAAAATTAATGTGCAAATTAATCCTGGATTAGCTCAGCTAATCCAGGATATACAAAGCGAAATAAGTCGGCGTTCACTGTGCTCATTGGCGTTGGCGTTGACAATGTTCTAGACAGCGATGGCTTTGAGCAAAGCAAGGGCGCATAACTGGCTTCCTGGATACGCGGACGCCTCATTCGTGCTTTGATACATGTGGCGGTGGTGAGAGAGAAAGAGATGTGGCCTGAATGCATTAGCGCTGACAGCGTTGTGGCTGACATGTGGCACTGCAGCAATAGCTAGGCCGCAGCGTTCATTTGGTGATCAACCATTAACTGCATGCCACCTCCCAGGGTGGCAAGGAGGGCGCTCTGCCTATCCAGTGTGCGGAACGCAATAAAAGCAGGCTTTTGCAGTTGGACACCAACGCCACGCACATGAAAGTGAGATTGAGGTCTCCACTGACCCACGGAGCCGGTTGTGCGCCTTTCCTTTCGTGAAAATGAACGGCCTTTGCAAAGTTGTCAACGCCAATGAACTCTATGAACGCCGTCGGCTCACTTGTTTTGTTTGGTTTTCGAGGGAAAAAAAATGGCATAGTAACCATCTCGCATGTCTCGGTGGACACCCGAATCACGCCGTAAAGAAATGGATAAAGGAGGGAGGAAAAGACAAAAAGGAAACTGAAAATTGAAAGCTGGAGTTTGAAGAAAGGTGCGGCGCTGCGCAGCGGCGGAACACCTGTGGCTCGGTCCTACCAGTGGCGCATGCGAAGTAGGGAGTAGGGAGCGAGAGAGAAATATCTGCAGCGAGGCACGCGTTGTGACGTCATGTGCCTCCTCGAAGCACCGCCACGACGAAATCACAAGTTCGTGGCCAGTAAAGCTATCGCTTTAAAACAGGCTGCCCGGCTGGGAAGAGCGGCTGTTTTCCTTCGCTACGAGGGCGAGCGTAGCGTGGGTATGCTCGTCCGCTGCCGTCGCTAATAAACAGTTGTTACGTTTTATGTTGGGATTCGTCTTTCGAAAGAATGGCATCCCACATCTGGTGTCCCGGACGCCGGCATACTCCCACATCTGGTGACCCGGAAAACAAACAATAACGCATCGCCGTCCTTCAGCGTCCAATGACTTCCCACATCTGGTGACCCGTCGAGCCGCAACTTCTCCCTCAGCTGTGTTCCTGGATGGCTCACTGGCAGGAACTAGCCCACGGCCCGCCGCTTCCTGCGTTCCGGCCTCAAGGCATCGGTGGATGGTTCGCTCAGTTCGAGGCTGCGATGTAACTGAATGCATCACCATCCAGCCGTTCAAACACACTGTCCTCTGCGATATCCCCCCGCCCGACCTGCTGCGCCGGATCGCCAGCCCTGCCTTGGGCAGCCGTCCGTACGACGAGCTGCGCGCTGCCCTTCTGGCTGGCTTCGGCGGCTCCTACTGCGCGCTGCAGCTCTACGACGCTGCAGACCCACTGTCGTCGCCGCCACCAGCTGTCCCAGCCTCGCTCTCGCCCATGCACCCTTCGTCGGAACCCTGCCCACCTCGGCAACTCTTTACCGCCTCGCCGCCACCCCTGCCTAACAACGACGCTGAACCGGTGCCTGCCCTCCCGTCGCCCCTTGGCATCTTGACGGCCCCGGCTCTCCCGGCGCCGCCAGTCCTGCCGCCGTCTCCTGCCCTCCCGGCAGCCTCGGCACACCCAGCGCCCCCAGCATCATCATCATCATCAGCCTTACTACACCCACTGCAGGGCAAAGGCCTCTCCCATGTCTCTCCAATTAACCCTATCCTTTGCCAGCTGCATCCACCCTTCGCCTGCAAACTTCTTAATCTCATCCGCCCACCTAACTTTCTGCCGCCCCCTGCTACGCTTACTTTCTCTTGGAATCCACTCCGTTACCCTTAAGGACCAGCGGTTATCTTGCCTTCGCATTACATGCCCTGCCCAAGCCCATTTCTTTCTCTTGGTTTCGATTAGGATGTCATTAAGCCGTGTTTTTTCCCTCACCCACTCTGCCCGCTTCCGATCTCTTAACGTTACACCTATAATTTTTCTTTCCATGGCTCGCTGCGTTGTCCTTAACTTAAGCTGAACTCTTTTCGTTAGCCTCCACGTTTCTGCCCCGTAGGTGAGTACCGGTAAGATTATGCTGTTGTACACTTTCCTCTTGAGAGAAATTGGTAAACTGCCACTCATGATCTGCGAGAATTTGCCATATGCGCTCCACCCCATTCTTATCCTTCTAGATATCTCCCTCTCATGATCCGGATCAGCTGTCACTACCTGCCCTAAGTAGACGTATTCCGTCACTATTTCTAGGCTCTCGCTGCCAATTGTAAACTGTTGTTCCCTTGCTAGGGTGTTGAACATTACCTTGGTTTTCTGCATGTTAACTTTTAGACCCATCGATCTGCTCTGCCTGTCTAACTCATTGATCATGATTTGCAGTTCACCTCCTGAGTGAACGCCCCCAGCAATCCTCGCGATATCGGCCCTCCCGGGGGCCTCGGCTCTCCCGGTGCCCACGGCCCTCTCGGCGGCCCCGGCTCTCCCGGTGCCCACGGCTCTCCCGGCCCTCCCGGTGGCTTCACCTCTCCCGGTGGCCCCGGCCCTCCTAGCGGCCCAGACCCTCCCGGCAGCTTCGCCACTCCAGGGGCCTCCGATTGCCGCTACCACGCCGGCGTCCTCCTACGTGCTCGGCTCGGCGCCTGTGGCAAGGGCGCCACTCGTGTGGACAACCGTCACGTTCAAACCAATTGCTCCAAGGTTGGCTGTGAGCGTGTCCCAGCAGCCCCATACCGTCCACCACAGCCAAACCCTGCCTAGAACCTCGCTGCCCCCCCCCCCCCCCCCCCCTGGGTACAGGGCAGTTCGGCCTGGCATCAGCTGCGCTAATCTCGCGACCCGCAACAAATCTCGCTCCCTCTGCTGCCCCAACCCTCGTGCGCCTGCACCTCAACCGCCGGCACTGGGTCCACTTCGCAGGCTGATCCATCTTCTTCACCTGCCACTCCACGTCCCTCGATGATCCTGAAACCTCGGCCGCAGCGCAACAGCCAGAGTCGCCCGCCTGAGCCGCGTCTTCGGACCCCGGACGGCCCGCACGACTCTCGACACATCCGATGTTTACAAGCCCTGAGGGCTCTCTCCACTCAGCGGGGGGAGGGGGTGATGTGGCGACACACTGCGCACATTTCCGCGCAGCCTCCACCTTGTTATCATCCGGCCCAGCGCAACACGGCCACCCGCAGGACTGCGTTACAGATAAAGCACAGCGCCACCGCTGCGTCACCCGAGGCACGCGTCAGCAACGGCGGCTACAAAAACAGGCTGCCCATCTAGGAAGAGCGGCTGTTTTCCTTCCGCTACCCGGACGACCGTAGCGTGGGTCTGCTTGTCCGCTGCAGTCGCTAATAAACAGTTGTTACGTTTTATGTTGGGATTCATCCTTCGACAGAATGGCAACCCACAAGGCTTTAGGCGCACAACATGGCCACCTTCTGGGCGCAAACGGCGTCGCTGAGATGCTGTACTACCTCGTAGTCAAGTCCTCCGATTCGACGAAGAATCTTGTACGAGCCGAAGTGGTGGCGCAAAAGATATCCACTGAGTCCGCGGAGGCGAATGGGCGTCCACACCAACAAACGCTCACCGGGCTTGTATTCCGTGGGCCGTCGGCGTAGATTTCAGCGTCGGCTGCCGATGCACGGTCCGTCCTTGATCCGTAGCCAAGAAGTCGTCGGGATTCGTCTGTGCGCTTAAGGTAGGCGGCGAAGTCGATGATGTCTTCATCGGTGACCTGTGGAAGAATGGCATCGAGCGTGGCGGTTCCCTCACTGCTGTGGACAAGCCTGAACAGTATAATCTGGGTGGCCTCCTGCACAGCGATGTACGCATAGGCAACGTAGCAGAGTGTGGCATCCCAGGTCTTTTGTTCGGCGTCCACATACATGGCGAGCATGCCACTGATAGTTTTGTTCAGACGCTCGGTAAGACTGTTGGTCTGTGCATGGTACGCAGTAGTTCGTCGGTGGCTTGTGTTCAAACGAGAGGTGGCAGCCGCACCGGGCATTACCCCTTTACCTTGAGACCAGTGGGCGCCGGACGCGCCGGACCTCCACGCACGACGACCTTGGAGGGGATTGTATGCCCTTTTGGGGAAGCAGAGTTTTTGCCCCTCACAGAGCAAGAAGTGAGGGAAGGCCCGGGATTGTCTTGGAGGGGACTGGGAGACGGGGTTTGTGAGTTAGTGTGTGTTGTTAACTTGCCACGGTCGGTAATGTATCATGTCGCCTTTTCTCTTCCATGGAATAAATGGTGGTTGTTGTGTTGCAGTAAAAGAACGTGTGTGGTGGTGACTAATAACGTGCATCGCATCACTCCGTTAATACAGCTTGTGTGGCTGTAATTCAGAATAGCTCGGGGTAAGCTAGGCCGTAAATGGTTTATGGCTTATTGGGGTTTTAACGTCCCAAAGCGACTGAGGCCGTAGATTCTGTTTCCCTCTCCGTGATGAGAACTTCTGGGAAGCCGTAGAGCAAAAGGGTCTATTCGAAGAAAAATTTTGCTCCTTCTGCCGCAGCACCACTCTGCAGGGCTTTTTCTTCGGCGTAGCGTTTGAAATATTTGCTCGCCATGATGAACTACTTGTTGCCCGATGGTGACTTTGGGAAGGGGCCGAGGAGATCCATTCCAATTTATTGAAAGGTCTTGGTTGGTGGAGAGATGGATTTCAATAGTCCGGCTGGTCTGGTCAGTGGCACCTTTCGTCGCTGACATTCACGGGATATTTGAACCTGCCGTGCGACGTCAGCAGACAGTCGTGCCAAGTAGTATTTACCTTGCATGCGTCGTAGAGTGCAGGTAAACTCGATGTTTCTAGCTATTGGTTCGTCATTCGAAGCCTGCGAGATTTCTTCGCGTGGGCTGTTCAGAACCACAAGGAGGTACGCGTTTGTTGTTAAGGGCGAAGTTCTTCACGAGGATGCCATTTTGCGGATAGAAGGAGGAGTAACCCCGCTTGAATGCCGGTGAGTGTGAAAAAGCCTTGCCTTCCTGATACTGAACGAGACACTAGGTCGGGTTCCGAGCACTGGTGTTGAGCGAAGTCGCTGGTGCTTATCGCTCGCAAAACGCCATCCTCACCGTCCTCTTCCGGAGGCTTGTCGACAGAATCTCGAGATAGACAGTCCGCATTGGTTTGCTTTGGACCAGATTTGTAGACGACAGTGATGCTGAATTCCAGGAGGCGAAGGTTCCATCGAGCGAGGTGGCCGGAGGGGTCCTTCAAATTGAAGGATCAATTGAGGGGCCCTTTCATATTCAGTCAGTTTTGAAAATCGTTTAGAAAGGCGGCATCTCGGATGGAAGACGGTATAACCCTTCACCGTCACTTACCACAATAAAGGGAAACCTTCAGCGCCAGTTTGTTTAGTTAATCTCGCATATTTTCTCAATCTGTCGCAAGAAATCCACGAATTTTTATATTTTGCCTCTTACTGTACTGAATGGGGTTGCACAGTTCTTGGCGCAATTTCCTTATGTCTTATTGTCTGTAATGATTTGCATGCGCGTCATTTACTCAACTGTGTATAAGATTGAATTCACTGTCTTGCCTATTCGATGCTTCTACTGTTCATCGTAGATGTCAGACACATGTTGAACAGGAATTTCAATGTTAGCCAGTTTCTTTTAGGGCGGATAGATTGTCAGCTTCGGCTGTGAGGTTTGTTCGCAAGTTACTTGTTTAGCAGCAGAAGACTTGTTACTGACGGTAACACCGCCGCGAGAGGCCGTTGAAAGGCTTTCCAGACATTCCAGGGTTTAGTTTGCTTCAGCATTTTTTTGCTTCAAATGTCGGTATGACACATTTGCAGCAATCCACACAGAACATTTCTGTTATTCTTATAACCTTATACGCGGCAGAGCGAAGATCAAAATTCTGAAATGACATTTCAATCAAACAATGGGACCCCAGTGCAAGGGCAGCAGCTGCAGCGACTGACGAGTGGAGACAACTTCTGAGCACTTAGAAAAAAAAAAAAAACTATCCTGTAAATTCAAAACATTGAGTCAGTGGCTTTCTACAGGAAAGGAGCAAATGCCGCTGTTAGCACTTCCCGATCAATAATGAAATTGAACTCTGCTGGGCTTTATAGACGACCAATAGAGGGCGCATAACAAGCAAATCTGCTTTTAGCATTGCTTGACACATGCTAACGATACAAAGTGTTCGATTGTAATTTCTAAATCGTATAATACTTCCAATATATATTAAGTTTTTTAGGGATCCTTTGTATCACACGGTACGTTCGTCGATCACTGTTTCTGCCGGTACTATTGCAAATATCAATACGTTGGTCGATGTAAAGTGTTTTAGAAAATAATTCAAAAATTTTATGCGGTAAATCATTGCTATCTGCTCGAGGGCTCTCTGGTAGTACATTCAAAACGAGGTTGTTCCACCCTTCAGCGATTTTCTGAGGCCTCATTCTTGACGAACAAATTTGCATAATATTTTCTTTAGGGTGTGATTTTCAAAACGAAGATGATCACACAGAGAGTGAGAACCAGAAGGAGTCGCTGATGATTCCTTTGATGAAATACGAGTCTCAGGGACATCGAAACAAACGTTAAGAGACTCCTTAATATCTTCAATATCACGTATGATCTGTTTCTGAGCAGAAAGTAGTTGCCAAAGCTGAGAAAGCCCGTCTGCCATCTATCGAGCGGAATAGTAGTCCTTATTAGAGAAGAATTAGGTGAGGCTTAAGGTTTAGAAAGGCCTGGTTTTTGTTTAACGTCTGTGCATAGGAGAAGACAACTGAGAAAAAACACACCATTGGAACAAACGCTAAAAAAAAAATTGGCGATGGTTCAGCTCTGGTTAAACCAGGAGTGGCGCGATAGGTACAGCTGGCCGAGTGGAACTTGCTCAGTTGAACTGCAAAGTCACACCTTCGCCGCTCCCTTTCTCTGGGCGTTCCTTCTTCATCTTCGTCCCACTTCACACTGCGCATGCGCACAGCTGTTGCAGCTCGGTTTCGCCGGCGCGCCGCGCCGCCGGCAGCAGCATCTGCTCCGCATCACGCGACCAACCACGTGGCAGGTCACGTGACCACTCATGTGGCGAACCACGTGACCAGCCACGCGCAGCGCTGCCGGGAGCTGCTCCGCACCACGTGACCACGTAGTGGTGTCGGCGCTGCCACGCCTTGGCTGCGCCGCCATGCTGAATGCTCGAAATGTTACCGTAATGTAGCTATCGCAACAAAACGCGTGGGCAACAAAACAGCAGCAAGCAGCGGCCATCAGACAGAATGCTGTGAGCGTTCTTGCTGTAACATATTTTCCGGAAAAAACGTGCAAAGCATAAGGATCTCTTCACACTGCTGTCGTCCTGCACACTTAAGCGGTGCGCTGTTACGGTCAATTTTATAGTCGAAGCAAACGCCTGATCTCGGTGAGCCGATCCGAAAACGCACTCTATCATCAGAGCACGATTTCGCCACCCTTGTGTAGTATTTGGCCGCAACCTTCTACGAACAGGTTAATATCATTAACCACATAATCCAATAATGCTCCCCTTATTTTGGTTTGAAAAATTCCGGAATAAACCTTCAGAAATTAAGCAAAATCTATCTAAATCGACTTGAGAGAGGTGACACAGAACCGATATGGTGGTTAAAGGAGACACTACGCAGACTGTTTCGAAGCCATCATGAACATGAGAACTGTTGGACAAGATATCAAAGGGCAAACGGTTATGGAAATATAAAGGCACGCCACTTTAACGCTTTCTTTCTCAAAGCACTCGAACCGGTTTATGCAAGTAAACTGTGTGACGTCTAAGTTTGAAGTAAGTCATGTTTCTGTGAAAGCAATAAGTTCAAAATTAAAGTGCGCTTTCCGTAAGTAGCCTCCTACGCCTTTTTTATCATCGAAGTTCTGCGCATCTACCGAAACGGTAAAGGGGCACAATATTTCGGGAATTGCAAGTATCACTTCTTATCCTGTAGATAAATGAGTGGAAAGTAAAGTATGCCATTGTTAAGCACGTGTGCTGCACAGCCCCACTGCTTCATGTATTTAGACTCTTATCAATGTCTTTCCCTCAAGCGATTCTGCTGGATAGTCCTACTGGTTGCTTCCGAGCAAATCCCTCTTCGACCAGGAAAAGTTGTCAGTCATTTCCTGAGCCTTTATTTTAACGAGTCTTTCTAATTTCTTCTTGAGAACGGTCAGGTTGTTAAAAAAAAAGTCCTTGTCGAATTCATTTCACTTCGAAATTCGGTCAGTTTTTGCGGATCGTTTAGAAAGGCGGCATCTCGTCCAGTTCAGAAGGAAGCCACTAACCCTTCTGAGTCACTTACCACAGTGGAGGGCAAATCAAGCTTCAGCACAAGGTTGTTTAGTATAACCAGCATATTTTCTCTGTCTGTCACAAGCAGTCCACGAATTTTCATATTTTGCTTCTTGATGCAGTGATTTAGGTAGTTCCGCTCTTGACGCAATTTCCTTATTTCTTGTCTTCTATAATAATTTATATGGGCATCATCTACTCTCCTGTATAGAAGCTCGAATTCACTGTCTTGCTTATTCGATGCTTCTACAGTTCATCGTAAATGTCACACAAGTGTTGAACAGGTATTTTAATGTTAGCCAGTTTTTTTAGGGTTGCTAGGTTGCCGGTTTTGGCTGTAATGTTTGCCAAAGTCTTACTAATCTTTGCAAGTTGTTTGCTTAGCGGCATAAAATTTTTCACCGACGTCATCACTGCTGCGAGAGGCCGTTAAAAGCTTGCCAAGCATTTCAAGGTTTATCTTGATTATTTTGCTTTAAATTCGACATGACATATCTTCAACAATCCGCACAGATCAAAATTCCTCTCATTCTTATAATCTCATAGTAGGCAGAGCGAAGATCAACATTATGAAATGACATTTCCGTCACACAATGGGAAACCAGTGCAGGGGTAGCAGCGGCATCGACGGATGAGTGAAGACAACTTCGCAGCACTTAGGAAAAAAACTATCCTGCAAATTCAAACTAGTTGTTTCACGGCCTTTCTACAGGACGAACCGCTGCTACCCATGCCCGATGAATAAAAGAATTCAAAGCTGTGCTGGGCTTTATAGACGACCAGGAGAAGGTCCACAACCAGTGAATTTTCTGTTAGCATTGTTTTATACATGTTAACGATACAAAGCGCCGGCTGTTAATTCTAAATCGTATAATATTTTCAATATATATCAAATCTTGTAGGGTTCTTTCTATCACAAGGTGCGTTAGTCGATCAATGGTTGTGCCTGTCAGATTGCAAACCTGAGTACATTGGTCGATGATAAGTGCTTCAGAAAATATTTCGAAGGTTGTAAACAGTAAAGCATTGCTATCCACTAGAGCGCTCTCTGGTAGAACATGCAAAATGAGGCTGTTCCTCCTTGGGCGATTTTCTAAGTCCTCAATCTTGACGAACAAATTTACATAGTGTTTTCTTTGCTTTAGGGAGTGATTCTCGCAACGAAGGTCCTCACACAAAGACTGAGAACCAGGAGGAGTCGCTGATGATCCCAGTGATGAAACACGGGCCTCAGAGGCATCGAAGCAAAATTTGAGAGCCTCCTTAATATCTTCAGCGTCACGCGCGATCTGTTTTTGAGCAGAAAGTAGCTGCTACACCTGACAAAGCCCGTCTTCCAGCTCTGGAGAGCAAGAGTAGTCCGTATTAGAGAAGAGTTAGGTGCGGCTTAAGGTTTAGAAAGACATGAATTTTGCTTAACGTCTTTTCATAGAAGACGAGTGAGATAAAACACAGCATTGGAACAAATGCCAACAAAACCACGTGGGCAGCAAAACAGCGGAAAGCAGCGGTCATTAGACAGAATGCTGTAAGCCTTCTTGTGGTAAAGCACTTGCTGGGAGAGCGTGCAACGCTTAAACATCTTCAGCAGCTGCTGCACTGAGGCGGTACGCTGTGTGGTCCGTTTTATAATCCAAGGAACCGCAGCCGAGGACCAATAGCCGATGGTGATTGGACGATGTAAGGAGCCACGCGAGAAGCTGTCATATGCATCGGACATCAAACCAGGTCTATCACAAACAAGGGTTAAGGCTGAACTCCATGTACACGAAAACTCACGCGAACGCGAAGGCGACGGCCGCAAGCGACGAGCGACGCCGTCCCGTGACGCATTTTTGGCGTGTCGCTTGTTTCGTCGCTCGGATCTGCACCCACAGAAAATTTCGCTCGTCGCATGGAAGTCCCCCACGCGATTAGCCAATAAGAGCCCCAAACAGCCGATTCCTGTTTGTCCATGGTTTGTCACAGCTTCTCCTGCGAGATCCGAGATATCCTCAACAACCGCGTCGTCTTGGTCATCGCCGCTGCCGAGAAAATATTTGCTTTGCTGTAGCTGTGAGGCAGATCCGTATCATTTAAATAATGAGAACAATCTGCTCGTCGGTTACGGAGTGCCAACATAATTTGGAGTGGGCTATACGAGCGGGCGCACTGCAGAGAGAGGTGCGTGTCGAGCCGCGGGTACTGGAGCTCGATCCACCGTGCCACTGCGCTCCAACTGTATATACGGGCAGAAACACTCGCAGCGCGTATTCTCATTTGCATATTACAGTTTTCTCACTTAGAAGCAGATTGCGGCGACAATTTACGGGAGTGTTTTTACTAAGCCTGAGTACACAGGCACCGAACGAAAGCACACATCCCCTGTGAAACCGTGATGCGACCGTCTCCGCAAGCACGCCGGCTTGGTTATCTCCGCTGCCGCTACACCACTGCCGTAGAGAGAACATTTCTCTTGTCCTGACTATGAGGCCCACCCACAAAATTTTAAGAGAGAACAAGTTATGGGCGTGTTTACTAAGCTGGAGTGCGCAAAGCACGGTGCCAGCTGTGCACGTCTCTGGTACACATCGCATGCCGCCTTTGCTTGCATGGAGGTTTCCCACCAACCGACGGAGCGAACGTCGCCGCGCCGCCTCGTCGCGTCGCTCTCTTTTTCGCGCACATGGAGCACACTCTTTATTGATTCGCGGTACGAATTTTCGCGCGAAATACAGCCCATTCGCGAGACTCGGGACAACTATGACCACGTGATACTTCATTATTTTACAGCATTTATAATATGCTCATTTCAAGCTGAACTAGCTTCACCTTTCTATGTTTTTTCACCTCCAACGTCTTTACTGTAATGTTTATTGAGAGTGACCCTTTACTGCGCATCAGTACGCGGCATCGACATTGGATGGAGATACTGTAGCATAACCGCTCTTTCGGTGTCGATTCTTTCGTAGTTCTCGCTCTGATTTCGTTAAGCACGTTTTCAACAACTTGGCTTGCTGAGATGGTGCCTCTGGGATTCCCTCTGCGATTTATTTACTCTTAATCAGCCAGGTGTCTTTCTTGTATGATTGGCACCGAACGGTCCTAGAATCTATGGCTTTAACAGGTGCGGATTGTAAGATGCATTGTTGTTGTTCCTGCATCTGTTCAAATTTGAGAAGAGAGCTCATGCGGGCTGCTAGGTACATCCTCTACATCGGTAGCAATACCACGACTATCTTCTGTTACTTTCTTTTTGCAATTGATTCCAAGTAAGTAGACGCATAATTTCTCCAGAAGGCATTTGCTAGATTACGTTATCTCTTTAGGCTGATGTTTTGCGGGATCATGCTTGTTAATGATGTCAGTAACTTTTCACCGGAGGTTCTTGTACATGAAGCAGTTGTATCCTACTCTCTAGTTTTTCGTGTTCCTAACAGACGGAAACATCAAAAACGATTAAAAGTATTTCTATAGCGCGGAGTACGTTTTATTCCTGTAAGAACCGGCCAAAGAAATTCGCGTGACCATCATAAGCTTTTTATTCGGGCTTGACAGTCATTGTTCTTACGCGCTATTAAGCCGAACATAACTAACTAGTAAAGTAACTAGCTAACTTAACTAGTAAACTAGCGTTGTCGCGCGACTCAAGCAGCACAAGACTAACTTTCCTAGTGGTGCTTGAAGTTTATCCGGAACCTAATCTAGTCACGTATTACATTAAACAAAATTTCTCTTTTTCATATTCACCCCAAAACCAGCAACAATGCTCATAAAGCAGCAGACCGCACGACTACTCGTTTCTGTTTCGTTTGGGACTCTAGTGAAAATAACAAGATATCCGCGCTTTGATTGCAATTCCCCTATCTAGCCTTAAAGTTGACGCTACATGATCTGAATGAAAAGTGAGCAGCTGCCGGATTGTCTCTGCTCCTTTCTGCCTCGCTCACAGTTTCCTTCTCGCTCTGACTATAGTTAAACTTTCAGACGTGAACATAATTTCTCAGCTACCCTGCAGCTATTGCTTTCTGTCACGTGTCATCACCTAACACATCAGGAGCTCTTATTTCTTTTTTCTTACAGACCTGACCAAGTCTGAAGTACCCGAGGATTGAACTAGCCTTCCGGTAGTTGTGCAAGACGTTTACATTCAGATCCTTTATCGAATCCCAATCTCGTGACCTTGTCGAACTTAATGCGCCAACCAAACAAGACGCTACATGCATACGTGTGGAAGATTTCAACGATAAGAACTTTTCTTTCTTGTTTTTGTTGTATGCGAAAGCTGCCAGTGCTGGCTGTATCAAAACGGATGAGACGAGCGGAGGAATAGGCGAGGGAAAAGCGTGCGATCTTTCGCTCTCCCCGTCGAACTGAACGAGCTCGACGCTCCTATACGGACGGAGCTAAACCGGGGCTAATCAAATTTCCCAAGTGAAAAGGGACGTCGGGACGGAAGGGAGGAGGCAGAGGAGAGGAAGAGCTTCTTTAAGCCAATTAACACATCCGCCGCCCCTCTCTCCTGACGGATGGGCCTCTGATCCTGAAACGGGATCCTTCGCTGTCGAGTACTCAATTCCCCAACGCGCGAGCTGCCGCGGACCGCTGCAATTCTCGTTTTGTTTTCGATCTCTTGGCTTTCGTTTATTTCTTATTTTTTGTTTCCTCTCAGTGCGCTGCGAAGCTCGGCTATTGTAACGGCAGCGCTGTGCTCTACGGCAGGCTAATCAGGCCGGAGGCCTAGGCTTTGAAAGTTTCATCGTATGGCGAGGCAGACTGGCACGAACAACGGCCCGAGAGATTCCTTTCGGAGCTAGATGCCAAAGGGCTGAATGCGGGCCTGTTTGCCCGCATTGGCACCCGCTGGAAGACTGCCCGGGTCGATGGAGCGAAGAAACAACCTCGATAAAAAAAGAAGGAAGAAAAAATCGAACCTGGCGCCCAGAGAATATCGCTCAGAGGCATGCAAACGGTGTCCAAAGAATAATGCATGTAGGCAAAGTAAAGTAAGAATAGGAATAAGAACAGGGCTGTCTGTTACGAAAGCTAAGTGAAACATGCAACTGCACGTCTGACATGCCTAAGTGGCTATTGTCTCGTTAAGCAAGTCTCTTTGCAAGAACGTCGTATGCCTGAAGCGGCTTTGGTTATTGTTCATGACCGTAGCTAGGTTAGGCAACTCATAGTTATTTTTGTAGCGATAGCTACATTACGGTAGAATTTCGAGCCTTTAGCGGGGCGGCGCCGCCACCCTGTGGCGGCGCCCCCCCCCCCCCCCCCCCCCTTCCCCATCCTGTGGCTGCGCCGCCACGCTGTCACGTGGCAGGTCACGTGGTGCGGAGCAGCTGCTGGCGACGCGGCGCCGTAGCTGATCACGTGGTTCGTCACGTGGTTGGTCACTTGACCAAGTTCCCCTCGGCCAGCTGTAGCTATCGGGTCGCTCCAGGTTTAACCAGAGCTAAACCACCAGTAATTTTTTTGTTTTTTCTTAGAAATAAGTCTGGCAGATCCTTTCTGTTTGCCACCTGCGCGTTGCTTGCAACTAAACAAGGGTGATCTAACTTTTATTTCAGTTGAATAACTCCTTTACTGCAAGGAAAGCAGGCATATTGTTGAGAGATGATATTCACGTCTTCACTGCATAAATTAATGCGCGTGAAGAGAAAGGAATCTGGATGCATGGGTGAAGTTCAGTCAGTGGAAAAACAATAAAAAAATTAATTGAAAATTTATGTTGAACCTGTTTGTTCTACGACATCTAATTGGGTTATGAAAACGCATTTATGAAGCCTTTTATGGTGACACTCGGCGGCAGGGATTGAGTGGTTAATTAGATATATACAATTCACTTAGTAAGCAAGAACTTTCAACACTCTGTTATTCATCCTCACCCTTACAATCATGAGCCTAACTATAAACCATCGCTGCAAGACAAATGCTTGTCAGTTCTCTCCAATTAACCATGTTTTGAGCCAGCTGCGGCGATTGAAGTCCGTGAATTTTTCTAATCCTGTTCGTCCACCTGACTCTCTTACGAGGGCCATTGCTATGCTTGCCTTTGGAATGCACTCCGTTAACTTTAACAACCATCGGTTGTTTTCCCTTCGCTTTACGTGCCTTGGCCTTGTCCATATCTTCTTGATTTGAGCTAGGATATCATTAATATATTAATATTCTCCTTGAATGTCACTTTTGCGTGCGTTTCATTTAATAGATGAGATCAGTCAGAAAATATTTTTTGTGAATAACATTAATATTTGAAAAGAAATACTTGCAAAATATTTAAACGGGAATAAAATATATAAATGGTAATGCTGTAAAATGCTGTAAATGGTAATGAATGGTAAGTGGTCCTGCTGTCATTCGACTGTGTAACGCTATCCAGTGAAAGTGTACGAATATCCATCTGTGGCAGTAAAGAGGAGGTAGGTGAAGGAGTCTACGGTAGGCAACGTATCGTCTTTCCTGCTAGCTTTTCTAGTCTTCATAGAAACCGAATCTCTGTGACGCTATTCGATGCCGTTTCGTGCGTCACCAAAAAGGGTAAATGCCAGAGCTTTGATGTGTGGCCAATTCGGTCACACAACGCGTAGACTGACAGGAAAGGCATTCACTGATGCCGAGGGAACAAAACAGTTTTCTCGTGCATTAGGCGACTGCTTAGGCGTCTGTAACAAGGACGCTGATGCGGAAAACCAGCCAACCAGGTTTGTAGGCTGTCTCCTCCTAAAGCAGCAACTGAGACCTACATCACTTATCCCTCGCCATCATCACCCGGAGTAACCACCCATGTATGATACCACGCTAACATCTCCGGTGCAAATTACAGTGCCAACTTACCATTTATAGCATCGTTTAAACTGTTTCCGTGGAGGCTTGGAAAGATGTTTTGCTAGCGTTGGGGATAAATAGGTCCAGTGCGAGGGTACTTTGGCTCTTCTTCACACTGGAATGTCTGCACTGCCTGATTGCCTTGTGTTAGCGATGTAGTACTCTCGACCTGTTCTACTCAGGTCGCGGCGCTCGGCAGTCCTTAAGGTGTGCAGGCTACCGGTGCGGTGGCCTGTGACTTACAGTGCGTGTGTAATTGCTCTTCGTGCTTGCTACGAACCGCAATCCTCTGCTTCTTCTCTTCTTATTCTTTTATGCCTCCTCGTATCTCTCATCCAGTCTAAGGTAGCCAACCAGAACTTCTGGTTAACCACTCTGCCTTTCCTATACCACATTTCTCTCTCTCTCACTTGATATTCATAGCCCAAGTAAGTTGTGTATTTTACTTGTCTATTTCTATCAATATACTACAGCAATTGCCTAGCGGTTTCAGCTTCGGCCTCGCACGCGGGAGGCGCGGGGTTCGATCCCCAATGCCACCGAATTCCCAGCAGCGATACAATAGGTACAAGCGTTCGCCTGGCCTGGTTCTCGTATCCTTGGGGTCAAATGCATAAAAAATGGGTCAATAACCCCACCTTGAGTGGACAAAAATACCGTGCGCCATTCTTCTGCCAAAGCTGACCATGTGCAATTAAAATCCATCATCATTTTCCTTAATACGCGTTCTAGTCACACGATAGGATATGATAATTAAAATTTATATTGTTTCAAATTTAGCCCTATCTTTAATTTTTTTGCCTTTCTTGCTGTGTCTGCATTTTGCTGAGTTAGGCTCACAACACTTTTGTAACGGCCGAAACTTTTCTAGCAAGTGACGCGAGGCTAGAGGGTGATTGATAATCGATTGGTAACCGCTTATTTGCGTTCCTTGAAGAAATTTCCTGCAATATGTCCACCCGACTTGGAGCGAACCTGTTTCTTCTCGTTGTTATGGGCATCAGCCCCATTTTGAACGCTGTGCTTTATTGGGCTTCGTAACGCTATAAAGACAGCAGCCGGGAAAACTCAGTTGTCTGGAAAATTAGGCCTCCGGTCGAAGAGCTCCAGGGAAATGTTACCGATCCGCCTTTCAATGCACAGAAAATAGACTGCTCAGTTGCACCCGGTTTTAGAGAAATGGCCATTTCCGATTTGCACACTGACAAACGTACATAAATTTGAAATTATTAAGTTGGATTCGAGCTTACTAACGTAGTGCTGCAATCAGTTTAATTAAAAAAGGTGTTTCATAGAAACGCGTCCCTCTTAATATTCCCTTTCAAAAGATGCTGCTTCCTGTAATTATTCTTGTGCATAAAGCTATGCCAGCATCTGCAAGATGTCGATGAGTGCGCAGAAAGGAACAATCTACGCGTAATTTGCACTGCGCACTTCGCGTAGGGAGTTGCATTTAGTAATATAAAATGTAACATCGTTGGCAAGGAGTGTATCTCAAAGTTCTAGGAACTCAGGAAAGTACCCAGCACACGTTAACCTAAAAGCTCTCCGCTTCAAACTGTTTTCTTGTTCGTTACACATTAAACGTGCGCAAAGGAAGGGGACTTTTTTTGTGGAACTTTTTGGGGCGTACCTTCTCAAAAACGGCCGTTGGCCAGGAAGCAGGAAAGTCCATTTCTGAGCTTTTATAGCCGTTAGCAGAAACGTTATTACGATCCAGAAACGCAGTACGTTCGCTGACGGAGACTCGATAAAAGCGTGGTTTTTTTCTCGCTCAAGCGGTGAAAGCAAGTTTCGCGTAGCACTTAAGGGACTCCACTCTACTTCAAAGCGGCGCCAAGTTTTCCTCGAATGCCCCGAGGCAAGAAGGCGCGGCGCGTTTTTGAACGAACAAACATAAATGATGCCAATTCCGCTACAAGGCAGCCATTAACGGGAAGAAATTGCTGCACGGACTCGAGTGCAACCCGGGTTGAAATGCCTTGTAGAGATATTATATTTTCCGGTCCATTTTATTTTCTCTACTTGGACGCCAAAAGCTTCCTTGAGTGTCGCCGCCTTTAGAGAAAATTTCGTCGTTAGCAGCCTTTAGAATCTCGGGGTACTCCTTGATTTCAGGGACGGCTGTCCAGATAGAAGACGCTTAGTTTAGGAAAAAGTTAGGAAGAAATATATTTAGAGTCCTCTGAAACTGTGTAGTAGAAGCAGGGCCACGCGACGCCCAGTAACACGTTCAGTGTCTGAGTTCTGTATCTGCATGGAACTGTATGACGTTTTCTCTGAGAATGCCATCCACGGTGTCGTCAGCAATAATGCAGTTGAAAGATGCCTGCGCACTGAAATTGCGCACTGTTGCATAGCATTCCTCTAATGTAAAATGATATTAAGGTGAGATGTGGTGTCTGAGCGCCATCGTTTATGAGTTGTCTTGAAGCTTGGCTTTGCAATCCGTTAGAGGACACTGTGGCCTCTGTTGTCACGCCGGACTCGACTATCATTAAGGAATTTTCATTTCGTAACAGAAAAGTGAGCTGCCAATAACAGTTATCTAGTTAACGATATCTATATCCATCTACATCTATAGTTATCTATCAATATAGTTATCTATATCAATCAACACCTATAGTTAGCGATATCTAGTTAACAATAACAATATCTAGTTAATCTGAAGAAGCTAGCGTTTCCATTTAGGACATATTGAAATTAGGTTGACGCGTGAATGATGGCTAATGAAGAGCATTGCAATCTAAGTATTCGTTTGTGTGATTTCAGATACGGACAGAAAAATTAAAACGGACGGTTAAAATTCACGCAGAAAAATTTTATTTTTGCAGATAATGTTCTTGAACAACATTTGGAAGCCATCTACTTGAAAGCAAGGTTCTAGAGTAAGAAAATTTGCAGCGGCACCTTGCTGATCGCTCTGACCAAGAACAAAAGACAGCTTGCTATTTTAGCTAAGTGTATAGAATTTAGCAAACAAGCTATGTATGTCTGTGACATAACGTCGCTTAGTTGTCGTAGAACAACTAGTGATCTCTGATACAATGCTTTGAACTACGCTGTAACTACTGGCGAGAAAAAAGGCGTACCCCAGAATGGTCTTGCTGTGACAAAGTGCTGTTTCACAGGATTTGAAAACTTTCGCTAGGTTTTTGCTTGTTCCTAGCAGCCTTTTATTAAAGCCCTGAATTAGGAGTACACATTTTTACATTCCGGGTAACGCTAAGTTATCTATCGAGAAAAATCAAGGCGGTTGTTGACGAGAATCAAGAAGTGCAGACCTCCCTTTTAGCTTTACGCGTTAAGAGATAAAAAAATAATAGTTCAAGGTTGTAAAATATTAGATATTTTCTCCACCAGCTCGCCGTTCTTCGGAGGCCCTATTTCAATTTCAATAAATAAAACAAAGCTGAAAGAATA
This sequence comes from Amblyomma americanum, assembly GCA_030143305.2. Lineage (NCBI taxonomy): Eukaryota > Metazoa > Arthropoda > Arachnida > Ixodida > Ixodidae > Amblyomma > Amblyomma americanum. Next base: position 141,431 of record JARKHS020032341.1, on the reverse strand, counting down.
ATATCTGGCATTGAGAAAAGGCCTCAAGCTGGGGTTCCATTTCAGCGCTTCATCAGATACCGGAAACGATCAGCATTATCTGTGACGTAAGGTGGAGCCACCTCGCGAGCGTCGCAGCTGTTCATGAGCGAGCTGTCATCGAAGTACCGCCCGGCTCTTCTGATTGACTCGATGTAGGCCAGGTCGGACTTATTTGCGAAGTCCCCCCAGCGTACACCATCGTCCCGCTGCGCTGACTCCAGCTTCACCTGCGGCAGTGGACACCGGTTTGTTACAGGCAAAAAGGTTTAGATAGAATAAAAATGAATAAAAAAAACTTCATTCATGAGCAGAGAATAACCACAACAGCAGCACTTATTAAAGCGTGACCAAGTGTAATAATAGTGCCGTGGGCTTTTTATTTCCTTTTTTTCCTTTCTTATTCACATGTCTCACTTTGTCTCCCTTGCAACACACCGTTATTTGAATGGCACCACTGACCGGTACGTGACCGGCGTAATTCTCTACAGGGTTTTTCAGTTTTTTACAGAATTCTTTTCATTTTGAAGTTGTTCACTGCATCAATATTTCACAGCCTCTCCTATAAGAGCCGCGAATATCTTCATTTCCCAATACTTTTAAGGGCAGAAAGTACGAACGAATATAACAACTCCCGGCATTAACAGTCTATCATCCGAACGCGTGATGCTCCTTCCAGTCTTCACCACCTTGCATCTGCACGTATCTTCGTAATCAATTCTACTACCACCAAACAGCTGAAGAGAAATCATCTTGAAACATAATCCGTCGATTGTATGACCGCAAAACTCCAGAATGCACTGGAAAGCCACCGCACATATGACTACGTGGCCCCGCACTCAAAATGCTAGAAGTCCGGTTGTTTCTAATTTAAAAAAAACTCGCAGCGCGCAGCGCCGACTGACTCAGACGGAGACAATCGCAGCAGAAACGTTCCGCGGTGCTTTGATGCTTGTACCGTTGTTCAGCAGTTTTCCGACGAGCATGGCCTTTGTGTCGTCGCCATATTGTTTTGTTTTGTAAATTGTTGTGCACGCTACAGCCAGCTGCCAACTAGCTCCACAGCACTTGCCAGCTGCGTTGTCCTAAAACAGCGCTTCTGTGGTACCGTCTGCTTCTACTTAAGCTCTCTGGGGCATGAGTGTGTCATGAGTGTGTGGCAAAGTACAAAGATTGCACGGAGAAGTTGGCTAGAGAATATGCGCATAAAAGTACAGCGAATAAATTACACCATGAAATAAAGTTGCGCCGCGTAACACCTAGCCATCTCGCCTGGTTCAGGAAAACCTCCAAAACCATTGCTAAGATACTGACACGGCGTGCGCTTCAGCTTTCTTTGTGAGACCCAAAAGTGCAACAAACTCCATGGTATGTACTTCAACGCTTTCCCGTCTAGTTAGAAAAAGACCGCATTCTTGGTTGCATTAAAGTTCACTGAGCTTACCGTGGTTGAACGCTCTCTGCTGCGGTCGGCGTACCGGTGCGGGTCAGTATTCTAAAATCTCTTTCTTGAAATAGGACTTTGCCCTTATGTGAACTGTAATAGGAGAGTCAGCTTTAAGGTTACATTCTAACTAGCTCGCAGTGAACTGCTCAAGCTACTTTCGGCTTCAGGAGTATAATGGGCTTGTAACGCTAAATATCAGCGTGCAATAAAAAGAATGCTCCCGGTGAGCTCATGGAAGCAGTTGCTGTTGCCAGTGAATGCTGTGCAACGCCTCATGCTCATTGCGCAATGACGCGAAATGATTTCATCTAGATTCGGTGATGCATTTCATTTTTTTTCCGCAGTGCAAACTAAAGAAAGATAAACGTATTGGAGGGTTAGCGTTAAATAAGAATCACTCACCAAAAAATCATTACTAGCTTTCGGCTAGAGTGAAGCTGTGAAACGTGGCCGGGGCATCTTAAACTTATGCAACCAAACACGAATCACTCTATTCAGTCTGCACCAGAAACAGCATGCCTAACACTTTGTTTTCGTTCAATAGTTCGTCACAGCGAAGTTTTGTGGACGGTTTCTCGGATATCGTTTATTGTCCGCAGTGAATTTTGTGGTCGGTGCTCTATACCTCAATATTTACTACAGCGACTAAACCGCTTTCCAGGTGCCTTGTTTCTAAGATAAAAAAAGTGGTCCAACTGAATCTCGGCTGCTTCAAACATGCAGATTTTTAAAAATAAATTAGTTGTTTTTAAAAGACTACAGTTCTAACTAATTGGGTAAAGATGGGTCGTTCGAGTGCTATATGTATTGATTTCTGTCATTAAAATTTGTCTTAGCATGACAAGGACGAAACCAAAGCGCGCTGTTTCTCCTTACTTTTCTATGCATAATTTACTCGCCTGTCTCGTGTTTGCTTTGTTTTGCAAGACGAATCACTTTGCGCTTTGCTATTTTTTTATACGCTAGGAGGAGCACTTGTAAAGGATCACATTAATAAATAAAATACTGTATGGTTTTTTTCAAAAGATGCGCATGGCTAAAACTAATACTGTTAATACATCAGCACTTGGCTCCGATAAATGTCAATGTCGTCTGTTGTTTCTGGTGAAGCGTTCCACTAAACTGATCACGCACATCAACTGTACGTCCCGACGATGCAGATTATGCCACACAAAATCCCTTCTTAGTTTGGTTTATGGGTGTTCAACGTCCCAAAGCAACTCAGGCTATGAGGGACGCCGTAGTGGAGGGCTCCGACTAATTTCGGCCACGTGGGGTTCATTCAACCCCACATATGTGTGAAAAACTTCACGTGCATTTCTCATCCAACGTCCCACTGTGCTGTCGATTATTGCGTGTTTTTTGACTAACTACGCAGCAAGTACGATCGCAGACAACCCTTGTGATTGACTCTGCTGCGGTCGTTGCGATTTTTACGTTCTTGAATTGCTTCCTGTGGGTTGTAAGCGCCAAAAAATCAGGGTATATATTTCATGAAACTGTGGCCTGCTACCTGCCGTCTAAAGCAAGCATAATCTTGAGTACGTATCACCTGGTTGAACGTTTTCCTTGCGGAAAACCTTGCCTCGCGTGCCGGCGCCTCTCGTACTGCGTGTATGATGAACCGAGCTGGGAACCTTTTTCTTTTATGAGGCAGATGAAAAGTAATGGTGCATACATGCGGTACTTCTCAAATATTTTTCAACGCATCTAAATGCATATTCAACTTTCCACTGTGCAGAAAACATGGAAGGCCACGCGCTCGCATAGCGCTTCACACGTTGACGACGTGCAGGCATTTGCGTGTTTGCATGAGCGCGTATTACAACTAAAGAAAGTAATACTTTACTTTGCAATTTCATAGCGCTCGCAGACACAGTCGCTGTCATGTGGCCCTGCCCTATCCGTCTAGCCTTACTCAGTATTCCCATCTTGTGTCCTTTTAAAGTCACTGACCGAAAGGAAACGAAAGGAAACAGTAAAGCGTACAAATTCGCTCAAGTGTCGCCGTGCGTACGGCTCTGGGCGCTGCTTTACATTACCTGTATGCCGCGGGCCTCGAAGCACCAGGAACAATGCCAGCCGGCGTAGCGGGGCTGGGTTCCCCTTATCGCCCACTGCATTTTCACAGTTCCCGTGTACGGCAGCATCTGTGGATAGTAATGCTCCACGCGGCGGACCAGCAGCGAGTCGTTCCAGTAGACGTGCCTTAGCGCAGCCACTGTGCACACACCTCCAACCTCAACGGGCTCATCACGGGTCCAGAAGAATCCGTAAAGGAACGAACGAAATGTTAAGGTCATCGGCTCACCGTACCCATCGTGGTACTTCAAGAACAACAAGACGTCACGGCTGGGTATCTCGTCGGCATCGAGTATCATGAAGAGGTCGTCGTCTCTGAGGTTCTTGAGCCGGCTCTGACCCTCACGCCAGATGGAAGAGCGAAAGTAGTTTTCTGGCGCCCACGGGCTGCCGTCTTCGTAGTTGTAGAAGCCCACAGCAATGGGCACAATCTTGTGCGCGTACTCACTTAAGAAGCCGGCACTCATGTTCGATCGAAGGTGCAGTGGCTTAGTCGAACCGAAGTAAGTGTAATTGGACTCCACGATGATGTAGTAATCGACGGCGTCACCCAGCTCCTTCACACGAATTTCGAGTAGATCGAGCTCGTGGTTGAATACGAGTCCGTTAATGATGGCACGTGGTCGAGAACGACGTCTTATAATTCCGTTTAGGTACCAGTCCTGGAAGGCGTCAGTGAACCACACGGCGTCGGGAATGGAGCATCCGATGCCGTTCCAGCCTTGACGGCACTTACACGGCTTCTGCTTCTCAGTTCCAGAAATTGTACCCTCAGGAAAGCAGTCGGAAACCACTGCAGTGGTTTCGTGGTTACCGTCAAGTCCTCTTAGCCTCTCTTCACCCGGAAATATTTTGTGCAACGTCGAGGTACCATTGTCCCTGTTCATCAGGAGTGACGCGACATAAGCCCATGACAGCGAGGTTCGGCCGGGATGTTTCACCTCCAGATGACTCCTATAGCGGGCATTGTAGAGAAAAATCGTCCCCGGGACGATGCTTGATAAAGAGAAGAGCACAAAGTACCAGTGTAGCTTTGTGGAAGCTAGCCGTATAGCTGAACAGGTGGAAGGCACGCAGCGGAAGAACTTCTGGGTTGTCTCACTCGTAGGCCCACACATTATCTGGTAGCTGATGCCACTCTCCTCAGCCGTCGGCACTTTCACGCGTTGCTGGGCTTGCTGGGGAGGACGTCGAGTGGCGGCGATATGAAGTCGAGAGGAACCGGTCTCTGCTGAAGTTTATTAACAGACACAGGCAGGTACCGCTTCGTATCTGCAAAATAAACAGGTATGACTGAATCTGATATTGTAGTTAAAATCGTGTTAATTCTTTCGATAATTGGATCAAAATACAAATTCCAGGGAGTGCATCGTAGCATCGTACGTCACAGTTTTAACACGTTGACTGCGGCAGTGATTTTCACGACTCCCCCCGGCGTCGTGACCCACCGGTGGGCCACCCTTAAATATTCTTTGGGTGTGGCGTGACCCACCAGAAAGCCACGGCGAAGCCAACTTCTGAGAATCGCCAACAGGTGGCAACAAGCAAGCAGCTGTCTCTAGAAACACGCTACAGCACTTTATATTTTATTTTTATTATAGACACCTCAAGGACCCATGGGTGAGGGCTTTACATGAGGCTTTACGTGAGGGCTTTACATGAGGTCTTTACATTCTTCCTGACAGCAACAGCTGCAGCAGCAGAAACGCGTCATTGTTAAAGCTAAGACATCTGCGAATTTCACTGAAATTTGATATTCAAGTTTCACGCATGATATAAAGCTGCTGTCAACACCGATTTTTTGGCGCGTATAACAGAGGCTAAGTTAGACATCAGTTCACTTCAAGATGGTTGCATCCAGTGTCTTGCAAAATGATCGAAGAGTAGGAGCCGAGGATAAATCTTCTTTAATTTAATTTTCTCAACCAAAAATGAGTTTTTGTTGCCTGACAAGCGTCAACAATACTAAACAGAGCCGGATGACCAATTTTCGCTCACTAAAAAACTGGAAAGAGGTGTCCTCTAATATATCGGACTTTGTGTAAAAGCACGCTAACCACTCCGCTAAAGGACAGAGCGTCGCTAACCGAAAGTTTCGCCAAGAAAGATACCAAAGCGACGGAATGCGTACTCACCATTTGAAATTCCCGAGCGAGCTCAATATCACTCGACCTATTCATGTCGCTGCGTGCCACGCATGTTGGTTTTGGACACGTCCACAGTTTAGTACAGTTTCGAAAACACAGCGCGCAGCACTGATTCGTGACAATGATTTCCAGTAAGTGCGAGCCAACAGAAAGACGCGGTCTGCTGCGCAGAACCTTACGCCATGCTCATAACATTAAAAGCTGATAGGCGAAGCACTATGAACAGATTGTTCAGCACATCTGGCATATATCTAGGCAGGTGACCTTTCATTTAGACATATACAATGCCAAACCGTACGCAGCTGCCGACAATCCGCCTTCGAAGTTAGTGCAACATCTTAACTTACATCAAGCGCATTGGATATTTATGTAAACTTTTCTCCGACTAAGGATCGCGATCTCCGCGCGCATGTTGTTGTTGCAGTCTGCTTTGCCTTTTTGGCTTCTTTCATTCTTTGTGTCTTTGTTTTTCCTTTCTTTCTTTCCTTCTTTCTTTCTTTCTTTCTTTCTTTCTTCTTTGTTTCTTTCCTTCTTCCCTCCCTCCTTCCTTTCTTTCTCTCTTTCTTTCCTTCCTTCTTTCTTTCTTTCTTCAGTGACACAGGCCGCAGCGTGCAGTGCGGGAGATTAAAAGCGCTTGTGTTGTGCGCTGGTTAGGAAAATTTAAATCTGAATTTTCTTTGCAGTCATCTCGCATAGTGCGAGCCTTTTCATTTTCAGGCACAACGCACTGATTCAGAAAAGAGGAAGCTGAATACGAGTAGCCAATTGATTTTAACCCAAGGTTTTGCCGTCCATGAAAGTAAAAGTTCAAAGAGGCCCATGAATCAATATATAGAACGCGAAGCAGGCGACCGCCATAGCTTGTGTGCCACCGCAGTGGGTTTTTTTCGTGCTTTGCGACTGGCGTTCTTCGTCGCCGCCGCGTGTGGACGTGCGTCGCATGGGCTCCACAGATTCCGACCCCCACGGACTATCTCGACCCACCGGGCCGCCAACTTTAAGTTGAATCTGAGAGAGCTCATAAGCTGGAGCACCCGGACACCGGCTTCAAGACGGTAGGACCATTCTTCAAGCAATTTACCGGACTTTGAAGCCTCCACGTGGCTCGGCCGACTTTGACGGGAAACGCTCGCCGCTAAGCCTACCGAGGCTTAGCACAACTACGGGCGTTTGCGGGCAACCAGGCCCACTCAGCGACAGCGATGCAGCCTGGAATCGACTCCCGCTCCACGAAATATCCGAATTTCGAGTCATCGACGAGCAGACTAGCCCAGAATTTGCTAGAAGCGCAAGAGATGGAAGACGACTACCTCGGCGCCTCCGACTTCGATAATTCGGCGGACGGGGAGATCGAGGACTCCGCCATGCAGGAGCAGCAAGACACCCAAAAAGAAGACGAAGCAAATAGGGAATTCGCCGTGACCAAACGCCAAAAGAAGCGACAGAGGAAGAACGCACGGAAAGCCGCCAGCGCCGGGAATTCCCCGGCCGCTCACGGCGACCTGGGAGGGGAATCCCCGGCCCCTTCGCCGACAGCTGGCGCGCCAGCTGCCGGCGCGCTGAAAAAAGGCGGGAAAGGAGCGCAGCGGCAGCCTAGGCAGAGGCTGCCCCCGCTCCCCAGGGACGATTTCAAGATTATTTTGCCACCGAAGAGACTCGTAGTCAAGTCGCTCCAGCAATTTCAAGTGGCCCGGGCCGGGGCCGCGTCATGCAGCAACAAGGTCGAGGGAAGAGACCTGATCACCAGGCTCCGCACAGGATCCAACACAATAATCGTGAGCACGCCGAACGAAGAGGCCGCCCAGCTCGCGAGGCGCATCACTGGCCTCACGATCGAGGGAAGCTCATACAACGTGAACGCTTACGTGGCCGCACCGGAAGACACCCGGCGTGGCGTGATACAGGGAGTGGACCCCGGAGCTACACCGGAGTAACTGAAAGCCGACCTGTGGACGCGCACACAGGGTGTCACCAACCGCAGCGCCCGAAGACTAGGCAAGACCAAGACGGCCGTCATCGCCTTTGACGGACCCATCACACCGAAGCACGTCATCTACTGCGGAGCCGAGTACAAGTTCTACCCGCACCGGCCCACAAGACAAATCTGCTACGTTTGCTGCCAACAAGGTCACCGCTCCGAAGTGTGCCTCACACCGGACGCCAAGACTTGCAAACAGTGCGGGATGCAGAGCCCGCCAACCGATCACCAGTGTACCCCGAGATGCCTGATCTGCGGAGGCAACCACGCTACTGAATCGAAGGAGTGCCAAGACCGACTAAAGAAAGCCAAGGAGCTGCGAGGCAAGGCCAACGGCAGCAACAACGGCGGCGGACGCGAGAGCAGACGCCACAGCCGGCACGACCGCGGCAAGAAGCCGAGGTGGTTCAGCTCGAAGGGGGAGACCTCGCGGAGCCGCTCGAGATCCCGAGCGTCGCGAAGCCGTTCACGGAGCCGGTCACGGTCCTTCCCGGCCCTGCCGCCCTTGGTTATCAAGGAAGGGGGCTAGCAGCAGCAGCAGCAGAAGAAAAAGAAGGAGCCTACCCGAAAGAGCGGCGGCGTCAATGTGAGCTGGGGAGCCGAAAACGACTGGTTTGCTCCGCACTCGGGTGTTGTAGCTAACAAACAGAACAACAACACAAACAGCATCCGCGAACAGCCTAGACAGGAGGACGCGGAGAAAATAGCGCTGAGACGTGAATTAGAGCTATCACGCTCTAGGCAGAAAGAGCTAGAACGCCAAATAGCAGAGCTAACGAAGGCTGCGCGAGACCTTAGGTCGAACAGCCCTCCGCAGCCGCAAACCGTACAAACCCAAGCCCCGTCACAAGCAGGCAACGAGGACTTCGCCAGGTTTAAAATAGAGATTCAGCAAATGATGCAGCAGATGATGCCTCAAGAGCAGCAACAAATGCAGCAAGTGCAATTACAAGTCACAGAGCTCCGGAGCAGCATCGGCAAGCAGAAGTTTACCGAGAACATTAGAGAGAAGGCCTACCACCGCCCCGCGCTGGCAGCCCTCGCCAACACATCCGCAAACATCACCGAAGCTTAAACATGGCCAGTACAACTTTAAGCAAGCAAGAAACCTTAGATATATGGCACTGGAACTGCAGAGGCTACCTTAAGAAGCAGGGCCTCCTGCAGCAATACATTCACGCATAACAAACACCGCCCGACATCATAGCGCTTCAAGAGACGGGCACCACACCAACACTCGCAGGATACGCGTGTTACGAGACTCAAGAGAAAGGAAGAGCGGCAAGCCTAGTCAGCAAGGCACTCATCGCCATAAGCCACGACAGGATAGCCGACGCAGACGTAGAGCACGTGATAGTACAAATGATACCAAAGAACAAAAGAAAGAGGGGCAGTATCTTTATTGTGCATGCATACAGCCCACCGAAACAGAAGAAGGCAAAATTTGACGAGCTTTTCCACGGCGCACGCTAACTAGCGAAAGACAGCAAGATAATCATCCTAGGAGACTTTAACACCATGAACAAAAGCTTGGGATACCAAACAGCAAACCCAAAAGGCAAAACGCTAGCGGAGGCAGCAGAGAACACCAACTGCAACCTCCTCGCAGACCCAGACACTCGAACCAGAATCAGAAACAGCGTTAGTACCGACACCTGCCCCGGCCTCACGTTCATACGAGGAGCGGAACAAGCAGTGTGGGAGAACCTGTTAGATAACCTGGGTAGCGACCGCTACATACTCAAGATGCAAGTAACCTCGGACAGGCTAACGCGTCAGCTGGGATCGGCAAAAATTACTGACTGGAGCACTTTTCAAGAGGCATGCGATGGTAATCTCGCCGAGAACGGGATCCAGTCGATACAAGAGTGGGAAAACATGCTCAAGGAAAAACAGCGCAAGTGCACCAAAGAAATCGAGCGAACGACGCAGACACCAGAGATAGACGCCAGGATGCTCAAGCTGTGGGAAGCTAGACGCGGGCTCACCAAGAGGTGGAAGAAACAAAAGTACAACAGGAAGCTAAAGGTTAACATCGCAGAAGTCACAGCGAAAGCAGAGGAGTACGCGGCGCAATTGGCAAGGCAAACTTGGTAGAAATTCAGCGACTCCCTCAACGGAACATTGAGCACAGCGAGGACGTGGCATATCCTCAAAGCTCTCATAGATCCGACCAGGGCCAAGGCCAGAAAACAACAAAGCCATCTACCGGTTCATGTACCAGTTCGAGGGACCAGACTCGGAACTCCTGGAGAAGGTACGCGTTAAGTGCTTCGGGGACACAAACCCGGCAGCTTACGTAGAGCGCTACCAGGGAAGAGAAAACGATAACCTGGACAGACCCATCACGCGAGAAGAGGTCTACGCAGCGATTCGAAACACAACCAGAAACCCGGCCGCGGGTGCAGACAAGATCAATAACGCACTCATCCGCAACCTCAGTGATCAGGTAGTCGCACAATTAACCGACTTTCTCAACAAACACTGGGAAGCGGAGACCGTCCCCGAGGAGTGGAAGCATGCGGAGGTAGTCATGATTCCTAAACCGGGCAAGAAACTTCATATTGAGAACCTCAGACCAATCTGGCTCACATCGTGCTTGGGAAAACTGTGCGAACGAGTGGTGACGCTGAGACTAAACAGTACTTGAAGGACAACAAACTGTATCCCCACAACATGTTCGGCTTCAGAGCAAAATTATCGACCCGAGACGTACTGCTTCAAATCAAAAAATAAATACTCGGGAACGTCCCCTGGAGCGGGCAGAATATAATAATGGCATTGGACATCAAGGGGGCTTTTGACAATTTAAGCCACGAGGCTATCCTCACGGGCATGAACGACCTGAATTGCGGGAGAGAGTCTACGGCTACGTCAAAGACTTCCTTTCAAACAGAACGGCAACGATTGGCTTGGGAGAGCTTCGATCAGAGAAGTTACTTAATCCAAACAAAGGGACGCCTCAAGGGTCGGTCATCTCCCCCACGATTTTCAACATAGCCATGATTGGCTTGGCAAAACAGTTAAAAGAAATCGACGGCATACACCATGCCATGCATGCCGATGACATCACCATCTGGCCCATCACGCGAGAAGAGGTATATCTGAGTCAACACAGGCTCGCTCAGAGAGAAAGAAGAGAAGTTACAAGAGGCAACCACCTGCGTAAAAGACTACGTCAGGGCAAGAGGGCTAGCATGCTCCACTGAGAAGTCCGAGCTCCTGAGAGTTTGGAGAGGAAAGAAAAACCGCACAGTCCCCACCAGCGACGAGTTAAAGCTCAACGTCTACCTCGAAGAGAAGCCGATACCGGAAAAGACGCTCATCAGAATCCTGGGGATGTGGATACAGTCATACCAACGCTGCACCCACACCCTCACCCTACTCAAGGCATCCGCCCTACAAGTGGCCCGCATGATCACGCGCATCTCACACAGACGCCACGGCATGCGAGAGGAGGACACACTCAAGCTGGTCAGAAGCCTGGTGGTCAGCTGAGTGGCATACAGCCTCCCCTACTACAATCCCATCAAGAGTGAGGTACAACAGGCGGACGCGATTCTACGCAAAGCCTACAAAACCGCACTCCAACTTCCCCACAACACCTGAACCGAAAAGCTCCTAGCGTTAGGACTACACAACACCTTCGAGGAATTGAGAGAGGCGCAACGAGTTTCCCAACTGCGCAGACTACAGCAGACCCCATCTGGCAGGGAGCTCCTGATGAAACTAGGCTGCGCCGATCAACTTCAAGAGATGCAGAGGAGCAAAACAATTCCGGACGAGTATCGCAACTCACTAAAAGTTGCACCCATATCCAGGAATATGTAGCCCAAACTACAGAAAGCACGCAGAGAGGCGAGTGCTGAATACGTACAAAAGACACTAGCACCCCAAGAAACGACGGTATACGTGGGCGCAGCCACATACGCCAGAGCAGTGGGGCAGAGCAACAACAACGCGGTAGCAACGGTGATTGATTCGAACATACGCGAGATCACCAGCGCATCACTACAAGACTGTACGATAGTCGAGGCTAAAGAAGCGGCCGTCGCTCTAGCGGCAGCGGAGGGCTATCGGTCTAAACGGTCTCTTAGAATCCTTACAGACTCACGAACGGCGTGCCGCAACTACCTACGCGGCAGAATAGGGCACGGAGCACTCCTCATACTCCGCCCCGGAGACCACATAACATAACGACAGCCAAACGAAGAACCAATTAGGCGTACGATAGTATGGACGCCGGGACACACGGGAGTGGCAGGGAACCAAGAGGCGGACAGGATAGCTCGAGGGTATACTTATTACCGAGCATCCAACGAGGGGACCGAACCTGTACCCCAAGACTATTCGGCGATACTAAATTACTACAAGGGCTACAGAAAGCGGTATCAACCATCGCACAACTCCCTTAGCAGAGAGGACCCGAACCTAAACGTACTCAGCAAAATGTGTCCCACACAATACAATGACAAATACCCCTGGTGCCACGAAACATCCACGCTGTATCACATAACGTGGGCATGCCAGAAGATAGACGTGGTACCCGTTATATCAAACCCGAGTGCGGAGCAATGAGAGGGAGTGCTCTCCAGCGATCGCCGGGTCGACCAAGAAGGTCTTATTCGGCGAGCACAACTGGCAGCAGCATCCAGCGGAGCCCTGGACTAAGGGCAACCGACCTTTCGGCAAGAAGATGGACGAAGCCATCTGCAGCGGAGCCCTGGACTAGGGGCAACCAACCTTTCTTCAAGATGGACGAAGCCATCTGAAGACCGCAGAAAGCCAGCGAATCTAGAGCTCAATAAAGCTTTTCAATCGCTCACTCACTCACTCGTGCTTTGTGTGAGGTGAGACTAGTTCATAGGCTTATTAGTTTCCCCCACTGACAAGCAGTTTTTTGCGATTCGATGTAAGTCACTGATATGTATACCGATGTCTCCTATTGCTTCTGAATAGTTATAAAAATTATACCCAATTCCATCATATGTTGGCAATGCCATAACATAGCAGCTGTTGTGTGCCTTTACCGGAAGTAACGTCCTTTCCGGTCTGGTGACCTCACTGACCTCCAGAAAATGGGGACGCTCCGGTCTACGGCGTCATTTCCGTCTAGGCAGTGGGCTAATTTTATAACCGGCGACGCATTTTGGCTCCATGGGCGTCTAATACAATCGCATTAATAAGTTCTTGAACCAATAAATGTGCAACATGAGCGTTTCCCATGCCAATACCATACCATACCATACATCCAATAGCACGAACACGACGAGATAAGAAAAACAAATAGAGAAGAAATCACCAGCTCTCATAGATGGATCTGACGATGTCAGCACTAGCTGATGTGTGAAACGCTTAACCGACATGTAATCGATGGCGGTTCTACATTATTGATGTGTGATGTCGGTAGTTTTGTGGCGAAAAGTGTGTCGTAGTGTTCGCGATGGTGTCTACAGTTCATCATCGGCTTAACGCCACGTTGATGCAAGTGTTGCAGAACATGAACTTAGAAAACTTAGTTGTTTTTCTGCGAAGCAATAGGGGACATGCGTGCAACAACAAGGATGATGCTGCTTGCGAGATTTGTTGCGCACACGCCTCCTGCGTTGTCGCAAGATTTGATCGAGAGGTTTGTCAATTTGTCTGGCGTGGAAGGCGCTTGCGTTGTAAATGGCGACACCCGAAGCACAATTGATAGGGCATTTTCTCCTGGAGACAGAGTGATATGGGACTTCCCGCGGATCGGGCGGGTCCATCCATGCCTTCGAAATGCACTGGAAAAGGTGCCCTTTGAAGATGTGATCGGGGATGAGGTCCTCTCTCTGTAAAGATGAGGGCATGGCTTTCAGGGACATGATGGCGAGAGGGAAGCTGTCATTTGAGACTTCACGGATGGGCCCAATGCAACTGCTTTGGGCCCCTGACGCGCAGAGGACGACGAAGAAAAGTGGTAGTCACGTGACTCGGTCTCTCTTGATGCGAACCTCTCGGACACAGGCACCAATGAGGGCCGCTAATGTTTGATACAAATACCAGCAACTAGCGGTTGACAACAAAGTTTTACAGTTGGAGGAAAGCTTAGGTATAAGCTAAAGGACTTCGTTATACCTTTTTAGTAACTGCATTCATTTGGTTTGTCATCGCTTTGTTTGAATATATGTAAACAGATACCAATTCTCTCTCAAAAAAAGTTACTGCACCTTTAAAGCTGGATCTGAGCTCGATGTCTGCTTGCCTGAATTTTATCCCTTAGACACGCCATGTTGACAACTGTGTAGACAAACTCGCAGCTTTTTCTAAGAATGAGCTGCATCTAGCACTAATTTCTTTGCTTTAGGTAAATTTCGCATACTAGCCGCAAATAAGCTGTTTCTTTTTTACACCATATAGCGAAAAAAGTAAAAAATGTTTCTAGACAGAGTGAGCGGGGTAGCACGTCGTACACCTTTTTCGTGCAGACATATTTTGAAACCAGAAGTAACACTTCTCTTCGCAATTTCAAGCTTGTTGCGCACCTTCGAAATATAAATTATTTCCACATTCCTTCGGATGCTTACTTCGTAAGTCGCGGCATGTCGATGTTGGTGTTAGCATCAATTATGACAATTTGTACAAAATTCAGCACACCCTAATACGAAAACTAATAGTTGATATCCTTAAGGCCTGATATACTTTTTAGGCGGAAAAGTATTTAATTTTGACGCAGACAAAAAAAATGACGTGTTAGAGCGTTCAGCCTTTATGCGGCGTAAAAGCTGGTGTGTTGTTTCATTCAGTCAGTGCCTCCATTCTAATGATTCTATTAACATCAAATTCCGCCTTCTTAATGCCAAACAGCGATGACGCGTACGTAGTAGTCTTATGGAGAAGTTTACAAGTTATTAGTTCTTTCAGCATGGTTTAGAAATAAGGTCTTCCTGAAGCATAAAAACATTATCCGCCAACACTGCCTCAGTGTTCGACTAAAGAGGTTTATCTACGGGAGCTTCAAGTGTTTGCATCGGTGGGCTCAGCAAACGTGGTGAAGACTAAATCGAAACATCCGCGGATGTTTCCTTATCCTCTCTAAGACGCAAGCAGCGCCATCTACCTCATGGATTTTGCACTAATATTACGATTTACAGCCACCTTCGATATATCGGTATATTTCCTCTTTATATCAGTTGTTAAATTTTATAAACCTGTTCATCACAACACGACGAATCGTGTCACATCACCCGGAACCCTCTGCGACAAACGGTTCGGCCGTAATGGCCGTCTGAAGGTCCTCGGAATGCATGGTTTGGGGGCGGAAAGGTCGTCGTTGCGAATACCACACATATTTTGGGTTTCATCTCAATTAGTAACTTTGTCCTCAACAACATGCCGTGTCATTTGACACCACTTAGAACATTCTGTTTCAAACGGGCGGCCCAAAATTTTATTTAAATGGTGGTCCCGGGGGGGGGGTGTCCCACTTCAATGGCTGCTATACTGGCACAGATACAAAGTGTTTCACCTACGACTGTACACAATTCTTCTTAAAACGCGGTTGGCCTCGGCGTTGCCACCCGACAAATTTTGGCGATATTTCCGAGTTACGTGCACTGGAGAGGTTGTTTTGCCTGTAAGTTGCTCAAAAGCGCATGTATTTTGGCGGGATGTAGCCAGATTTTGTTTGGTTACAGCGCCATGGGCAACCGCGTTTTCGAAATTCTAAAAACTGATATAGATATTACTTACGGCGGGCTATACGCCTCTCGGTAATTAATTAGAGAGCCCAATTAACACTAATAGTTAAAAGCTACCTATTCAATATTAGTTCTGCTAGCTAGCACGTCTTAGCTGTATTCCGATGTACTACACGGCTGGCTATGTTATGCCTTAAAGAGCGCTCTCATAACTCAAAAGGCCTATTTTTAAAAATTACGTGAAGTCTTTAGTGAAACACTCTGTATAACGGATCGAAAGTATAGGTATGAA
This sequence comes from Amblyomma americanum, assembly GCA_030143305.2. Taxonomy (NCBI): domain Eukaryota; kingdom Metazoa; phylum Arthropoda; class Arachnida; order Ixodida; family Ixodidae; genus Amblyomma; species Amblyomma americanum. The sequence goes on along the minus strand of JARKHS020032341.1, from coordinate 125,797 downwards.
TTGAAGCGTTGCTCGCCCACTGTTGCTATGTGATGTGGTTGGTCCCGTGGTTGCCGGTTTCGTCAATTTTACCTTCATTGCAGACAAACGCGTCGTTGATAAATGTAAGTAGTATGGGCTAACGCTCTTTAAACTCTTTCGAAAGCACTCCTGCACGCCGTCAGCATTTCGCACGCAAGATACGCTTGCGTTAGTCGGCTTTGGAAGCGCATAAAAAGTGAGGAAAAATATGAAAATACTAGCAGTACTGTGCACGCCGTGACATGTAATGAGAGGAATGCTAACTTTTATGTCGCAAAAAAATCGTGCACCGGTGGCACCTCAACGAGTGTTTTCTTGGTCAAAGGGTGTGGTGCTCGTCGTGTTGGAACGGGGTAATTACTGCTCCTGTGCGCTCACGGACAGTGAAAATGCAAAGCTTGTCCCCTCTCCCCTTCGGTAACGTGATTTACACCACGGTGGGGTGGCTGGTACAGCTGCGTGATGATGATGAAAACACTGACTAGAACTGATATTGGTAGCCCGTCCCTTTATTCCGGGCATCCATTGGACTTTGAAGCCGGTTTTGCCTTTTCAGTTAGCTTCTGCTGAACTTTCAGGTCTGAGCTCGACAGCATTTCCTCCCCCCGCTGAATGATTGGTTCTTGCATCCTTCCTATTACTGCGTTGTTTTGGCAGTACCATACATGTGGTATAAGTCCGCCTCCATGCCCAGTGTACGAATTGTGACATATAGCCTTACGGGTAGATTGCGTGAAGCCTTTTTGGGCTTGAGTATGTGTTTCTCTAGTTCTTCCATCGGCGCGCATTCTTTTCTGTCTAGCCTATAGTGAGTAGTTGTGGACGTCCGTGCGTCGGCCGTACTGGTAGCAGCGAACAGATGATGTGTTGGGGTGCCTAGGGTAGGAGGAAAGTCCGGCAGGTCCGTGTAGGGGCTTTTGCCCCTACACGGACCTGCGCGGACTTTCCTGCATGCTCTTCAGCTGATGCGTCATGGCCACTCAAGTCCCGGCCATGTCTGCGTGCAAGGCACTCTGCACTGTACGCAGGGCCCATTGCCGACCTCCTTTGGGCACGCGTTGCTTAAGCCACGTGCCTGCGTTCGCACTGAATAAATAAAAGCGAGTGGCGTATACATGGACGCCTGGTCGATGGGGTAGTTTCTCTCAGGAGCAGTGTTTTTTTCGCTCTGTTCCCACGTACCATGCTTTCCTAACAGGTATTGCGAAGTACTTCACTGCATATTCGCTAAGTTCTGGAGGTCGTTTTATATTGCTCAAGCAGCGAACACGGCACTTAAGCTGCGCGTAGTGAGCCTGTGAGTGAACGAGGCGGCTCCAGAAGCCTAGAAAAGACCGAGTAATGGGTCGTTTATTTATCAGTATGCAGAAATGTGGCGATTTCTTGCGCAGAGTAAGGACGTACAGGGAGCTCAGCAAAAACATGCAAGTCCTAAGCAGCAATTTATATGCGAATTTATTAGTTCCTGCTCTCTTTAGAAACAAAGTTTTTCGCGTTGCGTTTATAAAATCGTTCTCAGAAGATTTTGCAGCTGCTGTACCGTTTATAAATGGGGAAAATGAGAGAGAGGACGCGAAATTCAACTCGCGGCACAGCGAAACACTGTATTATAGAAGAGAAGTGCGATGAAAATGCGGGGAGGTTGTGGGGCTTTAATTAGGGAGATAAATAGTTTCTTCCCGCTTAACCGCGGCAGACTCAAGTTCAAAACCGTCGGACCCCACCCGAGCGCACGCCGACCACGGCGGGCCTTGCACTGAGGGAACAAAGAAACAACACATTGGCTGACGCAAACAGGCATTTATTGCTGCAGCAACAATAAAGCCAGCTAGCAACTAAAATAGGCAGTGGCGTAGCTCGGGTATGCCAGGTTATACGTAGCAAAATCTAAGGCATAGCTTGGTTAGCCTTGGATACTTTTGATTGCAAGTCCAGGTTAGTCTGTCGTGAGGAGCAAAACAGCAAAACAGGACGGGACTGAGGCAGCCGACAACACAGGGCGGTACTGACAACTGGATATTTATTGAAAAAACAGCAGAGCTTATAAGGATCAGTCGCGCGTATAATCTGGCAAGCAATCGTACAATGAAGATGAAGCATGAGAAAACAGTTCAATGGCAACCATGACGAAAACAATCGGTACGGCGAAGGGAAGGAAACCGAACATGGATGACCCAACTTACCTGCGCAAAACCAAACAAAAATAGCCTAGTGAAACGCTGACAGAAACGCTAATTCTTTCTGAAAAATAGACACAGAAGGCGTGCTGACACACTTATCTGACTCCTCACGATGTCTTCCCAACTGGCCTACAACCAAGTCCTTCTAAGTTAACTTTCAGGTTAGTCTGGTTGCTTAGCTATGTTGCTGTTGCGTTAAGGACGACGCATAACGTGCCCGTCTCGCGGCGGCATATTCACGGCGTTTAGCCAACGCTCGGCGCGCTATTCCTCTGTTTCCTGGGAGATTCGTTTCCTCTTCATCTCGTTCCGATGTCGATTCCAGGCCTTCTTCTGCTTAGCTGATTTGTCGCTGTCCAAGCGGCCGCCTCAACAGTGGTTGCGGCGCACGCGAGCTCTCATTTTCAATCCTCCGACATGTTATCAGGCATGCGACCCAGCTAGCGAAGCGAGCGGTGGAGAGCGCAACGACGAGAGAAGCGGTGTGACGTCATACCAAACGGCGGCAGCGGCGAGGCGCGACGGTGTTACGTCATGCCAGATGGCGCAGCGAGCGCGCGGCGTCCGCCCAGCTGCGGCGGTTGCTAGGCAACGGCTCAAGGGCTGTCTCTGTGCCTACTCGGAGCACCGCCACGCCTAAATCGCAAGTTCGCAGCCAGTAAAGCTTTAGCTTTAAAACACGCTAAGGGATCGAGGTCCTCCGACTCACCAGCAAGGTTACGAGCGAAAGTTCGCCCACGCTAGGGCTAGGGGTACTGCGAGGCCGGACGGGACGAGATACGGGAGCAAGTCTCCCCGCCGCTTCCTCGACCCGCTGGCAAAGAGTGGAGCCACGAGCGACACGTCCGCTCGCGTCGACGATCCCAGCCGAAGAATGATGCTGTGCGCGCGCAGTCTTTCGTGCGCGACGCTACCGCCCTCTCATGTTCGTTAACCAGGTGGAGTCACGTGAAGCGCCCCACATCGAGGCGAAGCTGTCGCTGCAGGGTGCATCGTGGGAAATCCAAGAAAGGGGACTGCAGGGCAGGTCCCTACTAGGTTTAGTGGAAACTTGTTGCATTATTAGTCGACGGCAGCTGTAGCTTGCATGCCATTCGTGCACTATAAAAAATGTTCATGAAAGCTCGTTATAAATTATTCAGTGGTCTACCGCTTGGAGCGTTAAATGAGCCACGAAAGTGCATGCTCGCGGTACTTTCATCACCCGGGGTGGGAGCTCTTATGCATGCCAAGTAAATCTTGAGAACTGTTAAAAGTTCATTGTTCGCAGGAATTTGCGACCGGGACTTCGTGAGTGTTGTCATATAAAAAAAAAGAAAATCTGGAGGCTGATGAGAACCGATGAGTGTAGTGCGATTAAAGTAACTCAACACAGAACCTACGGCTTGCAGAAGTTTTGAGAACTCGTTGAGGGAAATGAAGGTTTTTTTTATGGTTTATCATCGCACACTGCACGAGCGCTTTCGCGTTTCGCCTACACCGAAGCACGAATGCCGTGACTGCATCGAACCCAGGAGCTTGCGCTCAGTGAGATTTTTAGCGAGAAACCACTACTTCGCTAGCAATGCTGAGAAACCCGACGTGTGTGTGAAGCCTCAACCTTTGACGGAGCACCAGAGGCGAGGGCCTTGCGCAGCCGCTCCGTCAACGCGCGGGCTGAAAGGTACGAAGTGCTGCTTTTCTAGTTTAAAAGAGTAATGCGAATATCGTCTGTGCTGGAATAACTCATTGCATGGAGCAGCTGTCCTCCCTTTTCTCTTTGTTTGTGGTATGGGGAGCTTAAGATCCCAAAGCTGGTACTGTGTTACGAAAGACGCCGTAGCGGGGGGCACCGGATTAATTTAGACGCAGTGCGATTATTTATTGGGAGCTGCCACAACACACGAAAACCATAGTCGCAAGGCGGGGGCCCAGGAGATTACCGTCTGGCGATTATTTTGCAAGGCCACTTCGTGCTCTGTGCCGCAGTCGTGTTACAAGGCGGGTCGTTATCATATGGCGGTGGCAAAGACTGTGAGACCACTATAGTTCATAAGCTCATTGTATTTTGCCCAATAATCAACAAGCACAAAAACGTGCTGCCACGAACAACAATTTGAAAGAGCAAGGGAATGACCTGCGCTTCAAAACGCCTTTCTACCGTATATCATGATCACCTTTTGTCTTCCGAGCAAAAGTGGCCTTTTGGCCACTCGGATCACCTCGTGGTCTTAAATGAGTATGGTTACAACTTTTTGTTTGTCAGTTATTTGCTTTGCAGCGATAATAATTCAGAAACAGCCAGGTGGAATTTGCTCAGACCAGGAGGATAACTCGGAGTTTAATTTTCTTAAAAACTTCTCTTGTTTTCTGCTTCAAATGCTGAATGTTGGCTATGGCGTTAATGTTCAGTTCGGGTCACGTGAGAAAAAAAAATGGCAGTGGCTTAATTTGGCTAACCTTGGAATTCGGCCAAAATCAAGCACGCTTGCTAAGCGTCTGAGGCTCATCCATGGCAGCTCCGCTACACGCTTGCTACAGCCATTCTTTATGTACCCATCACATGGTCTTACGACATCCCCATCGGATGTCATCACGTGGCTTCACATCACCTTATAGGACTCTCTTAAGGTCAGAGGTCAACGCGAAAGTTTTCCAATGTCAAAGGTCATCTAAAGGTCGTCGACAAAGGCCAGGGGCCAAGGGTTCGACCCATATGGCCATACACGGCCATCCTTGGGTGGGCTGAAGGTCGTTCAAGGTCTTTGTGCTGCCTACCGAAAGGCTGCTTTACCTTGCGTAGTGAAGCTTTTCGCTTCAAACAGTGCGATATAATAGCTGTTTCTCCATTTTTATTAAGCAGAAGCGATAATGCCTCGCCATTCATTTTCACTAGAACACATCTTCCAGCCCATCCCAAGAAGCGCAATGGCACCGGTTTAAGAGGTAGCTATAACATCACTCTTTCTGTATGTCTCACATGGCCTGAACTGAACTTTGACGACATAGCCTTTGTTCGACTCTTAAAACGCAAGCCGAAAAAAACATTTATTTCTTTATTTACACTGCAACCCGATGAAGAGATTTTCGCTGGGTGGGGGGCAAAGAGAAAACAAAACAAAAGCACAGACATAAAATGTTCGGAAAAAAAGCGGCACAATGATTAACAAAAAATAAAATGTCTTAGCAGTCAAGAAAGAATTCAATGAAGGCTGCGCATGAAAGGAAAAGTCATGGAGCACATAAGAGCACATAACAAATTATCAGGTAATAAATTATTCCCAATAAAAAAGGCATCAAGTCGGCAATATTATTAAAGTCAGATGAAGACGTGAGTCAGGAGCGTAATACAGCAGAAAAGAAGTCAGTAATGAACCATGATGATTATGTTTAATGACGTCAGAGATTGCTGTAGGGCTTCGTTTTTAGTACACTGGCTTCACTTCGGCATTGTCGCCGTAAGGAATGAATATTTAAAGCAGTTATCACGCTTTCAAATAGGTGTGATTTCGTGATTTTTACGATTTGTTTTAGTGCAACACAAAGGGAAAAATATTAGTCCATCAAGGGTAATCTTGAAATGACATTTGACTAATTGTTATAAGTACTTATGACGAAAAACGCGATTGCTTTCGGTTATTGATACTGATGCAGCCCTATTTAACAGGTCCCTTAGTAGTGTACATACGTAGCTGTTTTAAACAAGACTAGCATTGGCGATGAAAGTTAATTATAGGTTGTTGACAGGGAGCTGGAGAATTCCAGGTGGCGATTTATGCATACTAACGTCTCTAGCGTCATTAGGAAAGAAAGAACACACCACAAAAACTTCGTATTTGCACTGCTTTAATGACGAGATGGAAGTTTACCTGCTCAACCACGGTGACATTTTAAGGTTTTGAATATAACCCATCTTTTCTTCCTCTTCAGCTTTTTATCAGCCTCCGCCTTTACTGAAGCTAACATGCGCATCTAGTGCATTGAAGAGAATCATGGCGCCGACACTGTGTTCACCACACGAACACTCCACAAGCGGTTAATAAAATTCTCGAAATGAAACAGCTGCAAATGCAACCAATAAAAATGAAAGCGGCGAAATGAAAAATTTAAGAACTTTCAGGACTTGTAGCGCTGTTTGTTTCCAGCATCAACACCTGCAGATTAATCCCTCCACATGATGACGTTGAAAATTAAAGAATGTTCCCTTGTAACTTCAGTCTGCAATTGGTTGGCAACGGCTTGTTTGCCATCCACAAAGGCCAACAAGACAACATCCAAGCGATCGAAAAATTATGAACGCACGTTCCCTCATTATAAAATGCGTGCAGGTGGTCCTTTCAAAGGCTCAGAGTATGTTCGTACACATTTACTTGCGATTGTTCTTTTACGGCTCTTTACTGCGCACTGTAATGATCTTTAGATTGCATGTTCTTTATTTGTTAATTCGGAGCGCATGAAACGTTAAAAAGGGCAGACGGCATGACATGGAGCGAGAAATGTTCGCGTTCCTGTCGAGTTAAAGGATGAACATTTACTGACGTCATTAGCTGCTAGGACATTGTCTTTAAACACCCACTATTTTTTTATAAAACAGGTGGAGTGTTGAGCTCTTTTTTCAAGTTCACCTCGCTTGCTGCTTAATACTAATGAACAGCCGTCACCGGGGCGTTAACGAAAATGTATGGCTTGAAAACACGGTCATAAAGTAATACAGAAAGGTGACAGGCGTGTCTTCAACGTTGTTTTCATGACGCATCTGTGCGTGCACTGAAAGTTGAACCCTTATTCAGTAGCAGATATATGTTTTCTTGGCTTCAGTTAGCACTGTGAGGCGCCATGTCTAACTGGCTCTGAGTTGAAGTATAAGACCACTTACACGTCTCGAATATAAGTTAGAAAGTTTGCATCATTAGTGTTTCAGCGAACTGTGCGATAGAACCGACCTAGCGTTCATCTACACTAATAGGTTGCCAAAGTCTTGCTTGGAAAATGAAAGGCTCTTCCTTCAGCAACTGCTCACCTCTGCAGACTGAAAATTTACTTAACAATGCACACAGCTGTTTTGAACCCTCCAGAGAAAACGAAGTCTTGCACAAAACAGTCACCTTTTAACACCTTAGATTTGGATGGCCGAAACTTCTCATTTTGAACTGCCCGGAGTTTGGATCATAAACGACGGTGAACTTTATGCTCCCCTCTAAGTTCAGGATACCATCAAGCTGCTTGGATAGGCCGCTAAATAATTTATCATGCACTTAATGATGCCTCAATTTAGCTGTTTAATGCAACTGAAGCTTCCATGGTTCTTGACTCCGTGTTCTTGATTGAAACGCAGGAGCGTTTCAGGCCACTCCCTTGCAAGAATGATGTATAGACAATCTATAGACTTTTTGTAGACTTTATTGGCTTCCTAGAAATGTTTCTTTTTGTCTAGTCATACTCTACAGACTATCTATAGGCCAAGGTCTACTAAAACTCTATGGCCATAAATCTATAGATTGTTCATATACTTTCTATAGGATTTGTTTTGACTATAGACGGTTTTTTTGGGTTTGTCTGCATAGAGTCTACAGATTTTATAGACAGAAGCCTATGTACAGTCTATAGACTGGGGGTGTGTGAATGGGGTTTTAGTAGGGGTGTGTGAATATTCAAAATTTTCGAATAGCGAATCTATTATCCTCCTATTCGATTCTCTGAACGAATCAAGTTATGCATGTTAGAAAGTATTCGCACTGCTGGGAACAACAGCGCTGAGACGAGGGACAAAGAAAGAAGACAACAGGACAGGCGCCGGTCCTGTTCAGCGCCGGTCAGCGCCCGTCCTGTTGTCTTCTTTTTTTGTCCCTCGTCTAAGCGCTGTTATTCCCAGCAGTATGTACCAACTAGCTGAATTCTCCGTTTTGTTCAAGTATTCGCACTGTAGTGAAAATTCTCTCAGGTTTTCTATTACTTTTGCATCATTTGCACGAAATTCAGATAAGGCACGCAGTAGTGTTTTTCAGCGCTTGTTCCAAAAACAGAGTTTATATCATCGCCGCACAGCATGCTGCCGCAAACGGTCTACGTGGCTTGGAGGGTCCAGCGTCACCACGCGGTTTAATCGTGCGCCAGCTTTCGCAATGCTCGTGCATATCCTCCAAGATTGGGCGACGCGACAGGGCTCAGGCAGGTTTAGCAAACAGTGCCTTGATGCCCAGTCTCGGAGGCCATAGCTCATACGTAGCCATCGCTCCTCTTATTTACGGAGATTTCGCGGTAGTGTAATCGCTGTCGTCACCAATAGCACGAGGTAATTTTTCTGTACATATGACATGACGGTCATAGAATTGGTAATGTGCTGACTTGGTTTTGCGTACCCCTTAGAGGAGACGAGTGTTGCGTCTTTTGACAATTATAATAACGCTTCACAATATAATTTTGATTTGAACGATATGTTCAATTTTTTTTTCGCGAGCTAGGAAACAATCCAGAAGACGTATATGTACAGTTGGGAACAAGTTTATCGCTACAATGGTAAGCCAAGATTGATCCCAAATTCCACAGATTCGCAGGATAATAATCTGAAGTATTTTATTATTTTTTTCTTTTTATATTCAGAGCTCTGCTGCCGCATCTATGTTCATTGTCTAGGCTATCCTGCAGATTGCGGTTCACAGCAATATAATAAGGCAAAAAAACTTTCTCTGATGCACTCAATTAAAAAAAAAATACGGTACTGTTATGCTCTACAAATTGCTAGGATACCAAATGCCAGCCCTCTACCCCCAATAATAATCAAATAACAATGATTAAACGACATTCTCTGGTCTTGAAAACATAAAAGCATAAGCGCCTAAGGGAAGAGGCACAGCTGCAGGCGAGTTAATACCGGTAGGTTTTTGAGGAAAGACGCAGAAATGTGCAGTGATTATGATTGTGGGTTCTTTATACATAAGAGATTAGTATGAACAATATATATTTATTGGTTTATTGGGGATTAACGTCCCAAAGTGACTCAGGCTATGAGAGACGCCGTAGTGAAGGGCTCCGGAAATTTCGACCACCTGGGGTTCTTTAACGTGCACTGACATCGCACAGCACACGGGCCTCTAGAATTTCGCCTCCATCGAAATTCGACCGCCACGGCCGGGATCGAACCCGCGTCAACAGCTGAGCATCATAACCAGTGAGGTACCGTGGTGGCTCTACACCATATATCTTATTTGTAAATAAAGTGCAATCCAAATAACGAAAAAAGTCTTTATACTCAATCCTTCCGCAAATTCTTGGTTGGTCTCCTTGCTTTGCATTTGAATATTACTATAAAACAAGAAAATAGGCTTCGACGGCTTTATAGATCACGTATTATACTTTCATTAGATATGTGAATCGGCTGGCATGGCTCCTAACATACGCTGGAGCCGTCTCGTTGGCGTCGCATCTGTTCAGAGGCGCGCTGTTGTCGAAGTAGCGGCCAGTGCTTCTGAGGGAGTTTATATAGACCAAGTCCGTTTTTTCGGCGATGTCTCCCCACCGTATGCCATCGTCCCGCTGGGCTGCTGCGAGCTTCACCTGCGTCGATGCGTGCCAACGCGTTACATAAAACACATAACAAAGGAAAAAAAACTGACAGCATCTACGCCTTGCTGCGTAGTGCTCAAATTTAAGCCACTTTCGTAGCAGCCAAACGATAATATGTGCATGCGCATTTGCCACGGTGTTGCAATGAGTTTGAAATAGCGGGCGACTTCATACGGTTTGAACGGCGAGATCACTCTGCCGCAGATGTCCATGATCAGACTCTCCTCTTTGTCGAAGTGCATGGCGGACCCGACTATGCCGTTCTCGATTAGCTGCGCGCATTAGACTCTGCGAAACTCTTCAAAGAAAACAGCAGCGTCTCAAAATCAGTGCATGCATTAATAACAAAGTAAGAATATATTTTAATGCATTAACTTTTTTTTAGCTCCGTTGCGCGTTTATCTCTTGACTTGCTGCGTTATACACTGGCATCTGTGAGAAACGTTCTGGTTGCTGGAGTTGAAATGTCAGTTTTTGCAGATTTGTAGCCTGGTTGATTTTCGGTGGATTCAATAAAAAACATCGTAAATGATATGAGCACGTCATATGACTATCATGATACTTATAAGGAGCCCCCTCGTCCGCTGTTTAAGTAAAGAGCCGAAATTAGCCACAAATAAAAGCGTAGTTGTTTGGTGCATTTCTCATATATGTTAACTAAAGCAGCTTTGAATACCAAAAATTTTCTTTCTTTTTTTTTTACAAATCTTCGCGTTTATTTCAGCCGAAAGACCATCCAAAAATGTCCTCCCTCAACTCTTTAAAGCACTTTGATTGCGCCCAGCGAACACCAAAACTTCCAAGGTCGGTTCCAGTCTCAGCGAACAACAAATTTGAATACTGATCATGGTAAAGACCGAACAGCGCTAACACAGCAGAAAAGAACAGAAGAGAAGAACGTCATGCCATAAAAACGTGTTGATGCGTCAGATTTAGTATGGACATGAATGGCTATGACACAATTCAAAGATTTAGTATACCGCAATCCGTGGTTCCCTACCGGGATCTGCTGGCTCGGGGACCTATCTGCACTTCCGCGGGTGATCCCGAGGGGCACACGCATGCCTTGCAAAGGCGCAGCTGGGTCCAAGCGGAAACGAAAGCGAATCCTGATACTACAACCAGCGCAGTGGCGCAGCGGTTAAGCGACTGCACTGGCAGGTGGCTGTTTCTATCATAGCCATCGGTAGGTATAGGTTTGGTTTGGTTTGGTTTAGGGGGGATTAACGACCCAAAGCGACTCGGGCTATGAGGGACGCCGAAGTGAAGGGCTCCGGAAATTTCTATCACCTGGAGTTTTTTAACGTGCACTGACATCGCACAGTACACGAGCCTCTATAGAATTTCGCTTCCATCGAGATTCGACCGCCGCGGCTGGTATCGAGCCCGCGTCTTTCGGGCCAGCAGCCGAGCGCCATAACCACTGAGCCACCGTGGCGGCGGTAGGAATTGTGCGATACATGTCGTACAATGCCCCCGAGCAACCAACCTCACGCGCAGTTGGCGCGACGCTCCTCCGAACTTACCCAAGTTACAACCCGAAATTACCCGGGTAACTCGGGCAAGCTCGGGTAGTAACTCGGGTTGCTAAGCAACGGCACAAGATCGAAAGAACGCACGTATACGTACAATAACAAGATTCTTGGCCGCTGTTGGTGAGCGTATGACTGCTTTCGCACCAGAAGCAAATATTTGGGTGCTCACATGCAATAACAGTATGCTTGTTCTGCTGCTCGCTCACCTGTATGCCACGGGCGTCGAAGCACCACGAACAGTGCCACCCAGCGTATCTCGGCGGGGCACCCGGTATGGTCCACTTTTGGTCCAACGTCCTCGCGACGGAAGGATGTTTGTGCTCAAAGGCGTCCACTCGGCGCACTTGCAGGGAGTTGTTTCTGTAGACCTCACGTAAAAAAGCCACCGTGCACACGCCTCCCACTTCGACAGGTGCCAGGTTCTCCCAGAAGAACCCGTACAGAAACCAGCGCAGACGCATGCCTATTGGCTCACCGAACCCGTCATGGTACTTCAAGAACAACAAGACGTCACGGCTGGGTATTTCGTCGGCGTCGAGTATCATGAAGAGGTCGTCATCCCGGAGGTTCTTGAGACGGCGCTGACCCTCATGCCAAATGGAAGTTCGGAAGTAGTTTTCGGGCGCCCAGGGATTCCCGTCTTCGTAGTTGTAGAAGCCTACGGCTATGGGGACAATCTTGTGCGCGTACTCGCTCAAGAAGCCGGCACTCATTTTCGATCGAAGGTGTAGAGGCTTAGTCGAACCGAAGTAGGTGTAGTTCGACTCGACGACGACGTAGTGGTCGACAGCATCGCCCAGCTCCTTCACCCGAATTTCTAAGAGGTCCAGTTCGTGATTGAACACAAGTCCATTGATGATAGCACGTGGTGTCGAACGGCGCTTTATTAAGCCTTTTGTATACCAGGCTTTGAAGGCGTCCGAGTACCACACGGCATCGGGAACGGAGCACTCGTCGCCGTTCCAACCAATCCTGCAGACACACGACTGATTTACAGCCCCGGACAGCGTTCCATGTGGAAAGCATTGTACTTGTGCAGGGCCAACCTTGGCCACTTCCACTAGCTGATTAGATGGCGTGGTGATTATCCTCGTCGAGTTCGTATTAGTTCCGCTGGAAGCAGACTGACTTCTGGCTGCTGTGGTGTCAGTAGTCATGACTTCAGCACTAGGCGTTCTATCTTTCGTCCGCATCGTTCCTTTGGGATGGACGGCGACGTAGTATATACCGCCAGGAATGAGGCTAAGCGCAGAAAACAAAGCGAAGATCGTGGTGCGTTTTGCAGACATGTCGCCGAGAAGCGGTATAATGAGCACGACTCACGGGGCACCGTCTTCTTTTTGTACATTTACACGAAACCGTGCGAATGTGAGCTGCCACCTAATAACAGTTATATACTGCTTTCTAGACAATGGCTCGTGGTTAAGTTATAACACTACGATGCACACTTTGTGAATATCGCAGTGAGAAAATTGAGATGGAACACGCATGGCGGCAGACGTATTGCTTTGTTATTCTTGCTATGAAACGAGCCAATAGTGTCATTTCGCCTCACTGCCACATATTATGTGTCTTGCACAACAAAGAGCAGTTTTTCTTGGTCGTAAAATATGCATAAGTTGAGAGCGGCTTCTTGCTTCTGGACTGTTGCTTGTCATGAAAAACCTGTTTCGGAGAAATGCATACAAAGTGTTTTTTGAGTTTAAAATAAAAATTTTTTCACTTAAAGCTATTCGCTCGCATCCTGCTAGCTCCAAGTTACTTTAAAATTAACACGAAACTCATTAAACTTTAAACGCTCTTTCCTGCCTCTACTTACAAATTTACGAGCAACCTGTACTAGGCTTGTCCCGTGTTTGACAGCGACGTTCTATACTATACTGACTTCTGAAACACCATGTTCATATTTATATTTCAATCTGGATAATAGTATTCGCTTCCGTCTACCATGCTCTCATTGGCGTAAAATAAATATTTTCCTAGTATCACCTCTCTGTCGTGTATTTCCTCAAATATTTGGGGTGCAAAGGGCATTAAAACAAACCGAACGGTAGACATCCAGGCTGAGTGAGACATTCACGAACTCTTGTATAATTTTGGTCCACTGCAAACACTACAGTTTCTTCACATTTATAGCCCCGCATACGAAGACAAAATCATGGGGTCTTTTTAGAGTGCATTGCCGAGCTGCAGTTATATAAAGTTTTGATGTGACATAATGAAAGCAACATACGTGGGCGAAAACAAAGTAGAAGCAGCAAAGCGTGCAGAAATATAAGTTAGAAAATAACAGGCCAATAAAATTTGCGATGCACAGCGGTAAGCCGCGAAGGATTTTTCTGCTCTCACATTTCTCTTCCAGGAAACAATAATTGGCTTCTTGTGATCCAAACTTCTCTGGCATCGTCAGAAGCTATACAGCTGCTTATTTCAAATCATGACGCATAATATCGCGCTTAAGTGGCAGCGGCTTTAGTTGCCCAGAACTTTTAAAAGCTTTATTATTGCCTCTTTTTAAATGTCGCGTTGCATGAGCGCCATGAAATCTAACATACACAAAAAACAGTTTGGTTTCAGATGATCCAAACATTACAATAACTTTTTGGAATCGCATCTCTACATCATTCACTGCGGAGACCACTCGAAAACAGTAATTTCTTTTTATTATTCAATAACGAAAGTTATTTAAAAAAATAAGCGCTCTTTCTAAATGGCAAAACTGACTGATATAATCAATGGTAATTATTTTAAAACTGAGAAAAGTATGTGCACCAACTAAATTTGAAATTACACAGCGCTTCAAATTGATACAAAGCGGGCGAAAGGGCACCGGTGATGTCGATCGCTGTACTGTCGCCTCTGTAAAGTAGCTGTCCGCAGCCAGAGCAAGAAAGCACGATCTTCAGCTACAGGGAACGACTCAGTAGTAGGGCGATCGCCATCTGTCTCCATGCGCAACAAAGCATGTGTCACTACCGTCGGTGTTGCACGCTGACAAAGCAGTGCTCAGCGAAGCCATTATTTTCAGCAAAATGGATGGAACACTGCGCATCTACCTTCATCTCGGGCACTGTGTAGTGTCATTTGTCTGCCAAAACGGCCTGGTCAAGGAATTCGTGAGCTATTATACTCTTGTGTAGATGCAGTTAGTGCGTACAGCGGCGCGAACATCGCGTAATTGGCCGCACAGGAAAACTAACGCCTAGAGGCCCAATTTTGTGCCGCTCAGTATTCCAGTCGCTTCCTGCCAACGCAAATATAATCCGTGCAAGTTTTCAGCCAGATTCCTAATACTTTTTGAATGGCGTCTCCCCGAGCACTGCATTCTGGCCCGCTTGGAGCGTTTTTTGCGAGCGAAAACAGGCCACACGTGACACGCACGCGGCCGTACCTCGAAACTTGCGCCATCGCGGGCGCAATGAGCGGGCGCAATAAACCCATCGTTGTGCAAGTTCGGCGGGAAAGCCATGTGCGTTTCACACGAGATGTGTTTCGCGTGCAAAAAAAAAAAACGCTCCAAGCGATTCAGGCTTAAGTCACTGCTTTGAACGCAGATCATGAAGCTGACGTGGTCGCCATTCTTGGACTCAAGACTGAAACCATCGCGCGTAATGTCGCGTCGTTTACCTGAAGGAACCGCACAAATGCGTAAAAACCGCTAAATAAGCGATGCATACGTCTGGCCACCAGGAATGAACCGACACGGATATTAAACGTTGCCCATAAAGTTCTGCAGCTGGCCTCTTATCGAAATTTACAAGAAAAAAGTCTTAGTTTTTGACAGACGCAATCTGATGAAGCCGATATTGTTTCCCGTAGCGGTGGCGCAGCATGTAAGGCACTCTGTAGTTGAGCAGGAAGTTTTGTGGTGGAATCTCGAATGAATGAGATATCGCTGCGTGATCAACAACCTGAAATGCAGCACTCCGCTAGTGCGTCTCTCTGGGCCCATGTGCAACTGCGGAACTTTAAACGACACAGACCGTGCTTTACAACACACTACCGTACCATTCCATACCGTATCGTGCCCCGTCATACTCAGTGCTGTTGCAATTATGTCGTCGTCCTTTACAACGCTCTTCGTTTGTGAGATAATGAGCCGTCTTTGGATTCGGCAACACAATAACGAAACCAAAACTTGCCCATCGACCTGCTTTTGTTTCGTGTTCCTTAAAACCTTCAGAGATCAGCTCACGGTCACTGTTATCAATGCAACATGTTTTCATCACGACGGTCCATCTACGCATGCATACCCACGTCTTTTTTGATGGCTGAAAGGTAACCGTGCCGAACGCGGGGCAAGATGCGGTAGTGCCGGGCAGTAACTTCCTCGACACCAGCACTTAACACCCACAAATTTTTTTTAAATTTTTTTTGAAGAACCAAGGTTGCGTTGCTGAGCTTGGTAGGGTGGATGATATAAAATAAGAGATTCTTCTTTCGTGCGCGCAGGCTGAACACGGAATGACAGAGTACTACACCTTTGAACATCTGCTCTAACCACCTTGAAGCGCATTTTGCGCGGTAAATGGCTTACATGATCTCTTGCAGTTTATTACAAACAAGTCTGCTTTTCTACGCTTGTTATGATGCAGTTGTACGGGGGCGAAGGAAGTGAAATTCGCAATTGCAGCGCCACCTTATCGCAATCTTGAGGTCAATTAGACTGTGCACGGCGCTGGCAAGTATAAATCTCAAAATTTCTAGGCTATCATTGTTGTTGGTGTCTATTAATTGTGATGTTTCAGTCACCTTGAACAAGCGCTACCTACGTTGACTTCAAAAGTGGCTTAACACATTACTAGCACTGACCGGCAAAAGCAAAAGAAAAGCGTTACGCTGGCCCAGGAAGGAAAAAGAGCCTGCGCAACTATTCACGCATTCCTGAATAAAATCGAGACGTACAGTTGGCAAGCTAACTGGGAAAACTCAGCAACAATTCACTTTTTGATAATTAGTAGCAGTTTGACGATACGCACTCCGGGTCCTCTCGGCGTCATAAACGGTATGAACCATAGGAAATGTCGAGGTTGATGGCAGAGCACATAATCCTGTTCCGGTGCATGGGTTTAGACAAGATTCTGACGACGAAGGCAAGCTTAACCGGTGGCAGAAGCCACGAACAGTAGTCTGGCACCGCGGATGACGTAGCGACGTGACGTAGTGCGCAGAAAGGGGGTTTGTTATGAAGCGCCGTGAAATGTCAAAATTAATTGGCGCGCGCGAACTTTGTACTTCTCTTCCCACCGGCTCAACCAAGCAAAATAATTATTGTAATGTCAGGCTTCATTTTTGCTAGCCTTCTAGTGATCCCTAAAATTAGAGACGAAATAGTAAAAAAATATTTCTGATATCTGACCATCTTGTATTTTTGGCCTTTTTCTGAAAGGCCGCTAAGCTCAGCGATTACACCACTTATCCAAAGGCAGAGAAGCTGAACTTGCCTTTTCATAAAACCTGGTACAACGAAAGAAAAACACTCCTGTATTTGCTAAAAGAATTTTTTTATCCTCGGGAGCAAATTAAAACGTACGCGGTCGCGGAAAAAAAGGAACCGCCTAGTTTTTGATTTTGTAAGTAATCGTTAAAACCTGCGACGTCATTCTATATTGTTTGTTTATTATGCTTGCAACTGATACATCGCGCAATATTTAATGACACTGAGCACTTCAATGATATAAAAGTAAGAACCACAACGATGGGCTTCTAAATCTCCTGGTCTCTTGGAAACTCCACGATGAAATCAAATTCTACGGAGCAAAATTCGTACTGCACCCTATAGCAAAATAATGTGCGCGATAATGGGGCTCGTTATGGCATACGCATCAAGGAAAGCGGCAGTCATTGAAACCAGCGAAAACATAGAGGAGTGTTTCTATTTCTGTGCATCGTTGATTTATTTAAAATAAGTAGTGTAATCATCTTTGTGTGAAAAATAAGAAAAAAAAATTAGAAGAAAAGTTAGTGACGTGCCGGCGTTGGCGTCCAATCCCACGATCCCCGAATATCGGTCGGTAGAGCACAGCACGTACTTGACACGCGGACGTCGTTGATTCAGATCCTGTCAGAGACCGGTAGTTATATTTTCTTCTATTCCTGAACTAATTACTTTTCACATCAAAACATTATTACCCTGCAAATTTTCCAAAGATCATCAGCAAAAGAGGACGAACCATTTTAATATACTTCCTCGGTTTCAATGACTGTTGTTAGGTTGCTTCATACCTGCCCCATACATGCATCTTTCGGCTATCGCAAAGAAAATTCGAAGGTTTCCTAACATTGTATATTTCAGCGTTCACGGATACCAAATAACGCAATCCACTTCACGCAAGCGTTTGCGAGCATGACGCCCTTTAGCCACTCAAGACAGTCTGGAAAATTAAGCAAAAAAGGGTCTAAGGAAAGGAAACACTTAAACTTGCCTCTCAAAGCAGCCTCCTATGAATACCCTTGACTGAGCAGCGCTCGTATGGGGGCACTCTTGACGCACAGCAGTTTGCACTAAGTAGAGCTGGTGGGCGCGGCTCCGTCACAGCATTGTTTGCCCAGTGCGCTGTATTTACTCGCGATAGCCTTATCCGCATTAAGCACGGAGTGAAAGCTGGCGGCGAAAAAGAAAAGGAATCACGTCACTCGTTGATAAGCCACGCTTCCACGACATTTAGTAGTTATGACGTGGAACAATCCAGCGTAGGCGGGGTTCTCCAGTAAACGCGCTGACATAATGTACGCACCGTAAAACATCACTCCTTTTTGGATCTGCTCTCTCGTATTTAAAGTGAACGTAAAGGTGACACTCAAAGCCCAGACATTGCCTCGACTTTTAAGTCCAAAAAATTGTTTCGCTTCAGTAGCGTATACGCAGGCCTCAAGAAAGCCAACAGGTGTTTGAACGCGAGATAAAAGCGGCTCATTTTCTTCAAGCATGCACCAAAATTTCGCGCGAACAATCGCTATCATTGGAAGCTCATTGGCACCCGTCTCGTCCAGTTCGTTCCTTTCTTAGGTCTCCTGTCTTTTCATCATCGTCATCAGCATCAGCCTGACTACGCCCACTGCAGGACAAAGGCCTGTCCCGTATCTCTCCAATTAACCATTTCCTGTGCTAGCCACTTCCACCTTATCACCACAAACTTTTTTATCTCATCCACCCACCTAACCTTCTGCCGCCCTCTGCTACGCTTGGCTTCTCTCGCAATCCATTCTGTTGCCATTAACGACCATAGGTTATCTTGCTTTCGCATTACTGGCCCTGCCTAAGCCTATTTCGTCCTCTTGATTTTGACCGGGATGTTATTAAACCGCGTTTGTTCCCTGACGCACTCTTCTCTGTTCCTGTATCTTGCCGTTGCACATATAGGTTTCCTTTCCATAGCTCGCTGCGTTGTCCTCAATTTAAGTCGAACACTTCTCGTTAGCCTCCACGTTTGTGGCCCATACGTGAACACCGGTAAGATACAGCTTTCATACTCTTCTCTTTCTAAATATATTGGGAAACTGCGACTCATGATATCAGGTTACTTTTCAAATGCGCTCCGTCCTATTCTTATTCGCATAGTTGTTTCGCTCTCACGGTCCAAATCATCGATCGCTACCTGCCTTTAGTAGAAGTATTCCCTTACCACGTCCAGCGCCTCGCTTCCAATCCTAAATCGCTGTTCCCTTCCAAGACTGTCGAACATTACTCTAGTTTACAGACCGCGCCACGTTAACTATGAAGCGATAACATCACAATACCAGAATCACTTTCTGTGAGGCTGCACGTGATACTCATAGCATAGAAGAAATGGATAATACTGAGGGAGGCAGAAACTCCAACGTGACGGCCTCGAGGAACGTACCGCTGACCTGACTGTTCCGGCAATTGCTATTTACAGCTCTGGCTACTTAAAAATAACCCACTAGCTGCAGTTTGCAGAATGCAAAGTTCGACTAAAGCAGAAATCATTTCTAACGTTAGCGCTAGAAAAAGCTGCGAGTTCTCTAGGTACGAAATTATGCACGAAGTACCTGGAATGATTAAATAGCATATCCTGCCCTGGCTAATTGCAGCTACATTAAAGCTACTTCAAGAGCAACTGGAAACTGAAATAACATTTTACTTGAGTAAAAAGCAGCCACGCAGCCCTTGAGCAGTTGTCGTCTATTCTTCGCGGCGCTCTTAATGCCGGACCGCTAGTACAGAAGTCGGTGCAGCCACACGCACTGCGTTTCTTCGGCAATACGGCCCTTCTTCTGTGCGCAGAAAAAATCACACAATGCACTTTCGCGGCTCTGACTCGTTCTGTGTCGTTCGTTATTTCTTTGCCTTTGCGCTTTCTGGCCGGCACATCTGTGTCATCCGCTGTGGCGGCAAAGTGCATGCATTGTTAGGGGCTGCGAGAAATGTCTGTTACAATATTTATTGAAGGTGAAAACGTGTACTCTTGTGGACATACATAGGCAACTACAAGCACTTGCTTTTCTGACAGTTAAGCGTTTTCGGCAAGTATAACAATGCTGTGTACTAAGAGGTCTGTGTAACGATGCTGAAAATGCATACCTTCACTTTTGAGACAAAAAGTATGGTGGGGCCGCCAAAAAGGAATGTAAACCAATAGGCCCCTACCTGTGCCACTAAGTATAACAGGCTTATCACTTTTGAGACAGCTGTTTATGATACAGCATGTGTTCAGTTTACTATCCCCGAATATCCAAATAGTTGCGAAACCTCAACAGCTCATATTTTTAGCCGCCAGGAATATGGATGTTTACAGCACTCAGTAGATATGCGATGGCTGATGTATTTAAAGAAAGCCCGCACAATAAAAAAAAGGCCGCCACCGTCTGGAAGGCGTTGAAGTAACGAGCGTTAGCTGTTTGGTTTACTAGATGAAGAAAGCGAAGAAGAACGCGCCGCTCGTGTCGAGAAACGGAACTAATACCCAATGAAACGGTGTCGATTGCCACCATGCTCGGCTACGCGTGCACGCACGCCACCTAGAATTCGGCTTGCTGTGTGATATGTAACGCTTCAATTAGTAATTGCATGTACACAATTTTCAACTATTATTTAATTGGGGTTTTATTTCTGTACCACAACCCATATGGTTTTATTTGCCTACCAAATTCGGTACATATCTGTGCCGAGATTGGCGCCCTTTTTTGTCGAGTATATATATAGCGGAATGAATGTGTACATGTATCCCATGTATCGCGGTCCCGTGACGGGACAGGCTGCTGGTCGTCGTAGAGCAGGCCCACCAGCCTGCAGCGGAGCGCCCCCCCCCCCCCTCCCCCGCCCCACCCCGCATGATCGTTGCACCTGCGCCACGCCGCCCGCCGGCTGCCCGGGAGCCGCTTCCTGGATCAGTCCCGCTTTTTTCAGGTCCCCCGGCTGCCACGATGCCAACTCTCTGTCCTGCAGCTGGTTCGGAGCCCGGGCACATCCACCCGAAACGCACTGCTTCACGTTCGCGCTGAGAGCGGACGCCACGGCAGACGACAGTCGACGGCGTCGAATTCATCGTCGGCCCGAAAGGGCTGGAAAGCCTCTAACACCAAGGAGGGTGCAAGTTCTGCACCGAAGTGTCCTCGGCCGCGGCGGGACAAGCTTCCAGCGGTGAGAGCGTTCCCCGTGAACGGGACCTCTGTTCTAGTGTCCTGCGTGGTCTTCGTGACGGCATTCCGGATGCCGCCTTTCGTCGGGCACGCGGCGCTGGGCTCTGCACTGAGCGCCTACGGCAAGGTGATCGAGAACGGCCAGCGCCTCGTGAAGCAGGCGGTGCCAGATTTAATGTCCGTACAGCGCCGTCCGCAAGGTTTGCTCTCGCTGCGGCCAGGACGGACAACGCGGCCTGCCGCACGCCGCGTTGTTCCCGATGCGACGTGTTCGGCCATGAAGCGGCTGGATGTACCGCGGCGTGCAGAGGCCGACGCTGCCGCGGGGCTCACGTGACGACCGACTGCGTGCGCCCGCGCTCCTACGCGGCGGCGGCAGCTGCTTCCAGCGGCGCCCAGAGCCGGAGCCACCTGCTGTGCAGCCGCGGGACGCCGCGGGACCCTGTTCCCGCCCTCGCGATGGTGCCACCTGCCGAGACCACCAGGACGACGACACGTGTGCCGCTCCGGCAGAGCACGTTTCAGAATCCCCGGCCGATACAGAGACTGCAGCCCCATCGCAGGAGGAGCCGGAGAACACGGCGGATACGGTGTCTACCGACACCATGACCCTTTCGGACCCCGCCAATCTTCCTGACGAGCTGCTCCGGCAGAGCACGTGTCAGAAACCCCGGCCGATACAGAGCCTGCAGCCGCATCGCAGGAGGAGCCGGAGAACACGGCGGATACGGTGTCTACCGACACCATGACCCTTTCGGTCCCCGCCAATCTTCCTGACGAGCTGCTCCGGCAGAGCACGTGTCAGAAACCCCGGCCGATACAGAGCCTGCAGCCCCATCGCAGGAGGAGCCGGAGAACACAGCGGATACGGTGTCTACCGACACCATGACCCTTTAGGTCCCCGCCAATCTTCCTGACGAGCTGCTCCAGCAGAGAACGTGTCAGAAACCCCGGCCGATACAGAGCCTGCAGCCCCATCGCAGGAGGAGCCGGAGAACACAGCGGATACGGTGTCTACCGACACCATGACCCTTTCGGTCCCCGCCAATCTTCCTGACGAGCTGCTCCAGCAGAGCACGTGTCAGAAACCCCGGCCGATACAGAGCCTGCAGCCCCATCGCAGGAGGAGCCGGAGAACACAGCGGATACGGTGTCTACCGACACCATGACCCTTTAGGTCCCCGCCAATCTTCCTGACGAGCTGCTCCGGCAGAGCACGTGTCAGAAACCCCGGCCGATACAGAGCCTGCAGCCCCATCGCAGGAGGAGCCGGAGAACACAGCGGATACGGTGTCTACCGACACCATGACCCTTTCGGTCCCCGCCAATCTTCCTGACGAGCTGCTCCAGCAGAGCACGTGTCAGAAACCCCGGCCGATACAGAGCCTGCAGCCGCATCGCAGGAGGAGCCGGAGAACACGGCGGATACGGTGTCTACCGACACCATGACCCTTATCGGTCCCCGCCAATCTTCCTGACGAGCTGCTCCGGCAGAGCACGTTTCAGAATCCCCGGCCGATACAGAGCCTGCAGCCGCATCGCAGGAGGAGCCGGAGAACACAGCGGATACGGTGTCTACCGACACCATGGCCCTTTCGGTCCCCGCCAATCTTCCTGACGAGCTCGTCGGACTCGTCCTCCTCTGGCGACAGCGACTCTCCGCGATCGGCGGACGAGAGCGGCGGAGCACCTTCTCGTGGCGCGACGGTCCGCTTCACCGGGGACGTCCCCTGCGAACAGCCCGGAGCGACCGACCTGCTGAGCGCCGCCGGCCCGTCCCGACGTCCACGGCGCCGACCACCACCGGAGGCGGAAGACGGGAACGTGCAGGACTCTGCCGACTGCAGCCTGACCACGACACCACCTGCCGACCACGCCTTCCGAGGTGCGGTAAGAGACATCACCGACCCAGTACCCGCCGTAGAACCCATGGACTCGGGCAGAGTTTCGGGGAAGCACGCCTTGCCGCAGTCAGCGGGCTCGGACGGCTCAGCTGATCCGTCCCCTCCCAAGAAGCTAGTGCGCGCGAGCGATTCTGCTAATGGCGGGGCCCTCTGAACTCGTCGGCAGAATGTCGGCGCCCTGTTTGTCAGTTTGGCAGCGGTGCATATCCTCTCCCTGAAATTCCAGTGATTTCGGCCACTGGATAAGCAGATAAAGGTGATGCACTTCGCGCATGGCGTCGACATTCGCTTCCTGCAGGAATGCAAATTCCGTTCCACGCGTGATGTAAGCAACTTTAAGAATCGCTTCCTCGTGCCCGTTTTCTTTTCACTCACCGACTCAGTGTCATGCGGTGCCGGTGTGGTATTCATCCACAGCCACCTGCGCTCTGGCGCGAATTGTACGTACAGCGTCGACGGTCGTACGTTGGCCGTCGACTTCTCCCTTAACGGCAGGCGAGTGAGAGCATTGACGGTGTGCGCGCCGGCACAACGAGGCGATTCTTCAGCATTTTTCGAGCGTCTCGATTGTTTCATGCTGGACTCGTAGCCTACTTTCCTGGTGGGCTACTTCAATTGTGTTCTGACCCCAGGCGCCATGTATCCGGGCCCGGTCAGGGTCGCCCTTGTGGCGGCGCACGAATCCCTACGGGACCTATGCACGCAATTTCGTTTGTCAGACGCATGAGTCTCCCTGCACGGTGACAACTTCGGTGCCACGTGGGCGATAGGGAGGTCGGCCAGTAGGCTTGACAAGTTTTTGTTTCCGCCCGTCCTCGCGAGATTCGTGACCTCCTGCCAACTACTCGCGTTCCCCGCGGGCACTGCACGCATCTCCAACCATCGACCGCTGTCAGTAGCGCTGGATTTCGGAGGGTGCGCCCCACAAGTAGACGCGTGACGAATGGACGCCAGCCTACTGACAGATTGGTCGACCGTCGCTTCATTGCAGCGTGCGCTGTGGGCTCCGGGCGCGGACGATGGCGCACCAGTACCGTGGGATGAGAGGAAGGGCGGGTGGCGTACCATCGTTATCGCGGAAGGCCGCCTGCGAAGAGTACACATCACCCTTGAACTCAACGAGGCCCTGGCTCGCATCCGCGTAATTAAGAGAGGCGCGCCGCTGACGTGTGCGATGCGCGACTACCTCAAGCTATTGAAAGCGCGCTACCAGACGCTTTTGCGGCAGTCGTCGCGCGCGGCGAGCCGGGCCCTCTTACAGGGCAGGCCCGTAGCTGATCCCTTGGTTTTGTGGCAGGTTCGCTGGGGTGCCCTCGAGGAGGACGCGCCCGCGTTCACTGAGGAAGTCGTGCTGGTCAACGGGGCCAGGAGCAGCAGCGTCACGGACATCCGCGACGTGCTCACACGCCACGTGTCTCAGCTGTTTGCTTCAAGTGTCGAGCGGGCGACCGACCCCGCGTTCCGCGTCGCGCTTCGCGATTTCTGTCAGGGCCTCCCCGTAGTATCCGACGTGCTCTCGCAGCAGCTCTGCGCGCCGGCGACCCGAGATGAGCTCTGCGTCACAGTAACCAAAGTGAGCGCTGCCTCGGCCCCTGGACCTGACGGTATCCCCGTCAGTTTCTACGCCAGGCTCTACGATGTCTTAGAGGGTCCCCTGCTCGACATGGTCAACAGCTTTCTGACGGACGGAGTGCGGCCAGAGTCTTTTAGAGAGGGCCGAATTGTGCCAATTCTGAAGCCGGGCGAGTGCCATTCCGACCCGCAGGCGCGGCGCCCAATCACTCTGCCCTACGCAGACTACAAGATCGCTGCGTCATTGCTGGTGAACAAGTTGAGCGCGATTCTGCCCTCGCTGGTCATCCCTGCGCAAACGAGTAGCAAGCCGTGCCGTTCGGGGCTTTCCGCTCTCGCACTTACTCGTGACTTGCTCACGTTTACCTCGAGAGCGGGGATCCTTGGCTGCTTTGTCTCGCTGGATCAGTCTAAGGCTTTTGACCGTATCGAGCACCGGTACCTACTGGGTGCCCTAGAGGCCTTTGGCTTTCCCTCGGCCTTCGTTGCAAGAGTCGGCCTTCTTTGCTCAGGGCTTACGGCCCGCCTGACAGTTAACGGAGCGATCAATACCCTTTTTTGTGTATCCCAAGACGTTAGGCAAGGCTGCCCCTTTGACCCTTGTCGCCTACAATGTTTGTTTTATGCCTAAACCAGCTGCTGCGTAGTATCGCCCAGAGCCCGTCCGAGCGCGGGTTTCCACTGCCTGGCCAAGGCCAGGTTAAGGTTTCGGCGTACGCCGACGATGTGTTCCTCTTTCTGCGTGACGAAGACAGTTACGTAGCGTTCTTGCGGCTTTTCGAAGTGTACAGCGAGCTGTCTGGCGCCATGCTAAACAGGGGCGAGTGCAAGACGCTCCGCTTTGTCACTTTCATGTCAGATCTGTTCGGCGACGTCGAGTGTGTTTCGGCCGGGAAAGTACTCGGTGATTTTATGCGTTGCATATTGCAATCACTCAGTTCAGCCCTTGGGCGCGGCCGGGCAGCCACCAAACCACGTGACGTGACGTCACGACAGCCGGAGGAAAAGCTGGGCCCCAACTCGCGCTGTCGCGCGCGGCCGCAGCCACCACCTGACTCCCGCTCCTCCCGCTAGGGGCGCTGCGCTATGATTGACGTCACGGCATATGTATGAAAGAGCTGCGCTCCTTCGCCGGGACAGTCTTATACCCCTGTCACACGGGCATTTCGAGGGCCCTCGAACCGATAGTCTGTCGACTCAAAGGCGATCGAGCGCTGCTACACGGGCAGTTTCAATGGCGATCGAATCAATAGCCTATCGAGTCAACGGAGCAGCACGGAACTCCATCGAGATATGCAACGCATTCTTGGCTTAACCAAGCTAAGCCTGGCCATTTTTTTGTTCTTGTCCTCAGGAGATGTGGCTCGCGAGACATGGACGCAGAGACGCGCTTGGCAGTGGCGGCACATTTTCGTTTGTCGCTACGGGAGTGCGCGTTTAGTGTGTAGTCAAGTGTATGCTCTTCGCTGTTTTATGTTGCTCGCGTGGCCAGCCCGCCGCGTGCTTTCGCACGTCGTCTGGCCACTCTTTGTGGGTCTTTCTTTTGAGTTGGGAAAGCGGAGTTAGTTTCCCGTGCCCTACTCCGTTTTCCAAGTCGCATGGGTGGGTTCAGCTTACCGGACTTGCGTGTTATGTGTAGTATTTTCGCCCTTAGGGGAGTCCGCAACTTCGTTGGGGCCCCCACCATCCGGGGAGGGGTCTGCTTGCTCACCTCCTTCTGTGCGCTCCTCTGGCCCCACAGCCGAGCGCCAGCCGAAGTTTTTCCGGTATGTCTGTCAGACGTCCAGGTTTCTTGCCGCTACCTTGCCCGGGGTGAACGTGTTTGACACGCCAGCCTCCCGCGTATGCGAGCTCCAAGCAATAGAGGAGGCTACAGATGTACAACTCGAGCGGAGCAGGCGGGTGCTGTGGCGGGACTCGACGTCGTCGGCCCTTCCACCCGACATCCGCGACTTCAGCTGGCAGCGAGGCTGGCTGGTTTTGCCCACTGGTGACCGCATAGCGGCGGGGGGGGTCGCACCCTCTGCCAGATGTCCGCAATGCGGCCTAGTCGAAACCGAAGTGCATGCCATTTTCGATTGTGTTTTCTCTGGAACTTTCTGAAGATTTTTGTCACGTATGTTTTTCACCAGATTAGATGCTCATACTAGGCCGCGTGATACATTCACGCGGTTGTTTCTCTGCGTCGGAGGTTTTGTTTTGTGGCGTGAAAGAGGTGTCGCGTCACTACAGCGACGGCCACAAAGGGCAATGTTCCCACTCCTTCAGCGCACGCGTGCGCGCCTATTTGAGCAGGCCTGCCTCCACCTTGTCTCCTTGGAAGAAGAGTTTCTGCTGAGATGGAGCACCCACTTCATCACGGTCAGAAACGGCCGTGTGTCTGTGCGGCTGCTACAATGCTAGTGATGTGGTTGTGCGCGGAGCACGTGTGTTGCATGCGTGCTTCCCCAGCGTTTCTTGCAGACTTTGGAACACCAGTGGCTCTGGCGGACTCCCGCGTGCTGTGTCTTTCACAGGTTGTACTTGGCGACAGAAGTCGCATTATTGTACTTAGTTGTTATATTGAGGGGAGACGACAGTCCCTGGTTTGTTTTTCGCCTAATAAACTTCCCTTCAAACCCGTTATAGAATATTTTTTGGGGAGTGAGGGGAGAAAAGAATGGGAGGACACACCAATTTTAGTGGCCGCCGTCTTGGATTCGAGAAACCGTAACTATGGCGCCATTTCGTCCCCTAACGTCAAACTCACATAGTTCCACCTCTATCCACCATATTGGACCGTGACGGCATCATTGGCACTCGGCAGGTGGTTGCTTCTACAATGCTATTGTAGATGGCGCTACAAGTTTCAATGCGAGATGTGGTGTTTTCCAGTTGCTGCCACTGATGGCGCTGTGATCTCAGGGTGGTAGCAGACCACACGAAATCTCGAAACGTGGTGAGGAAGAGCTAACGCTCTTAAAATTGTGGTCTAGTCCGTACTGCTCCTGAGTTACCCCAATTGAAGAATGCATGTATATTGCAAATTTTCATGCAGTGATTTCGTACCGCTTGCCTTTGGCGCAGTCTCCCAGGACGGCTATCAAGGGATCATCAACTTCATGCGAAACGTCGTCCACCAGTAAAGCTTCCTTCGGCGCCATGTGTCCAAGGACGTCGCGACGGTCCGGCTGCATTCTATGCCGGAGACGCGACTCTGTCCACAGGTGCTACAAAAAGCTAGAATGACGAGCAAACAACAGAGAACAGCACAGGACTGGTGCTGGATTAGCAACTGAAGATTTTTCTGAAAACGGGCCACCACGTAACAGCCACGCATGCGCCAAGGCATTACAGCACTGAGGCTGCTAGTAATAACGCCAACCTTTGAAGCATGCCCGATTCGCTCTCCTCCTCTCGCTCACCCTACACCGAGACTGCTTGCACTTCCCCACTGGCTGACTACGACCACATGAGGCAAACCGCTGAGCCTAAGTTTTAGTCCGAAAGCGTTACTTCAAAATGCCAAACCGGCTCAACGGTTTGCGTGACGCTTGACCTTGAGGGTGAAACTGGGCAAACCCCAAATAAATAAAGTAAATATGGCCTCGACTGGGACTCTATGCTCAGGCGGTGCGAACAGATCAGCTGAAGCTTCGCTGGCCACTGCACGAGAGCACTATTCTATCACCACCGCCGATCACGCCTCGTGTTAAACTGCAAAACACTTGCACGCTGTGCATTGCACATAGTATTCATCAAATAATACTACTATCAAAACAAATATTCGCGCTCTGAGCTATGTGGCGTAAGTGAGAGGGATGTGCGCTGCATGCATTGGCGTGGACAACGTTGCGGCAGAAACACGGCACTCGAACATAGCGATGCTAAACCGGAAACCAGGTTTCTTTTGTTTGTTTCGTTATTTGCCTCCAAGCAAAGCGCGTTAAGGGGCGTGCTGGACGCCATCTTTCATGTAGGAGTGAAGCACTACAGCTGTGTCTGCGATGTTTCAGGTGTTTTACGCTGTGGTCATGCTCTTTGTTACCACCCTCGGCTTGAAGCTTTGGATTGCTGAAAAGAGTGCTGCGTTTGGATGCCGGAGCAGGTTTAGGTAAAGGGAAAAAGTATTTCCGCATGCCTTTAGGCGAACCAAGTGCGCGACGCAAGGTGTGTCTGCCGGATAGAGGAGAGTTGTGAACAGAAAGCAGGAGGGCTGACACTGAAGAGACACGTTTAGACTTAGAACTACAGCCCAAGGATCGAGCACTTGATACATAACCATGTTAAATAGAATGAAACCTGTATAAAAGAGTGGAAGGACATTTTATTAGTTATGTTCGTATTGACTATAGCTCGATCGGCTTAAACACGTGAAATGCTATCGCTCAGTGTTCGCGAGGCATGAATCGCGTAAAACCACGAATCACATAATTTATTCACGTGAGCGAAGGTACAAAAACACTAGACAGTGTTTACCGGTCCACGCAAAGGATATAAGTAGACATTTTTATATGACAATGCAATCCATTAGTACGTAAAGCCGAAGTCATATTGAACAACTCTACTATACTGATTCGGCACATTTCATGGCTGATACTAGATAACGTACGATGGATCATAAAAGACAGCTGGACACGTGATTTAGTTATAAATTAACGTACAGTTGTACTTTCAACTGAACACCTTTAACGGCATCACTTTTAGTGTTTTCATACGTAGCTTGAGAGAAAAGAAATTTAATCTTCGAGGCTTCGGTGATGCTTTGTGATCTGCGGTCCTGGTATAAACATCTCCTGGAAACCCACTGAATCTCCTGTATTTCCGTGAAAAGAATAACCATTCAATTCAACTGAATTTTATGTGTAATTGAGCTAAATAAAATCACCAACCCGATAACAAAAAATAAAACTATCTAGTAATGTTCAGAGTATTTCTTTGCATGCTTTTAGCTCTGCGCTAGCAGCAATATTCCCTTTCAATCTCCAATCTGCCACGTAAGCGCATAAATATTTAATATGCCATAGAAAACAGTTCGTAATGCAAGAAATAGCCTGAAAGAATGCTAATAAAAACAACATTGCCACGTAGGTCACATTCACACATCATTTTGGTCCACCATGCATTGTGGGTGACTATTTCCAGAGGCCATCATAGCGTACGAACACTGACAAACCTAGGGTATCATGAGATAGCGAAACCGATCCAAATTCGCCCTGACGTAGGGCGGAGCAGCTTCGTAAGCGTTGCAATTCTTGAGCGGGGAGCTGCCGTCGAAGTAGCGTCCAGTCTTTCTCAGGGAGTCGATGTAGGCCAGGTCCGTTTTTTCTGCGTAGTCACCCCACCGTACGCCGTCGTCCTTCTGCGCGGCCGTGAGCTTAACCTGCAGGTTTGGCAGGTGCACACTTTTTAGGATTGATCCAGCATTATACTCGAAACCTCTCACAACTGCGGAGGCAGCCCATCTGGGATAAACGCAACACGATCGCCAAAAGAAAATGATAAAAGCCGTAGTTTAAAACCTCTGCTCTGCCTGACAGTGATTTGCCATACTTCTGACGGTTACACGGGCTAAGCGAATGAAGGAGGTCGTGGCCGGAGGCCGACTGTCAGTGCTTAGGAAATAATTGCGCAGGATGGCCATTACCATAAATAATTCTGCGCCATTAAATTCCTTGGGATGCTGGATGTGAGCAAATTCCACGGGAAAATTGTGCGCCTTGAATTCAGTAGCATTTACAGACATCGCAAAACGACATCTTAATCAAAAATGCGGAACATGCTTGAATCGTCGACTAAAATAAAGATAAATGGGTAATATAACCCCGTGAAGATTGCTGGAAAATTAACGGATAAAAGTGTGGCAGCTACTTTCTAGTGGGTCGAGAAGTAGGTAAACTTTATTTCGGTCGCATGCACGTAAAAATTACGTCACAGTTAAGCGGCATGCCCCCCTCAGAATAAAGTGCTTTGCCGCTGACCTGCAATACGAACCGCATACTCTGAATATTGAACACTTCCAGTTTTACATTTAGACGGCAACATGCAGAGGCCCCAGATTTTTAAATCCCTAGGCACCTTTGGAGCTCGGAACAGTTTTCCTTCTAGGCTTGGCCATACTTTAATTTTTGCCTGTAAATCCGCGGTTGGTTAGCTTTTGTCTGTTTAATTGTACAAGACAGCGCAACAACACCTAGCGTATACTCCTAGTGCGCAATGTGGAGAGTGCCATCTTTAATTTTTTGAAAGAGGTCCACCGCAGAGCACACTGAAAGGTGAAAGCTCTACTTCATTTCTGACATCACAGAAATGTGCTAATAAAACTCTTCCGACTGAATGCGAGGAAAAGTTGCAGAATGTAAAAGAGATCGACGTTTCGTTAAACAGCCGAGGAAAGACATCAGAACTGTGATGCGGGCCGTTCAAACTTGCTTTCCTGAATCTTTTGGAGGTAAATGATATTTGTAAGCAACTTTCATATCTGAGCAGCGCAAACGTACGGGGACGTGAACAGCAAAACAACACGTACAGCCGCCGTCTTTCAGCTGAGCTTTTTGGAACAATGGAACACGCAGAAGGAAAACCGATCAAAGAAAGAAAGAACGAGAAAAACAGAAAAAACAGACAGCCAGCGTAGGTGACGTGTGTCCTGGCAAGAGAAGTCGAGCTTTGCAAAATCTGCGCTCGTTTTCTTACACAGGAAATCATAATTCTTTGCTATCTGCGAAGCTTCCGGTTTTTAACGGGCGCGCTGACCCATGTGTTTTATGAGAATGGGCGTGTCAGCGGAATCGGGGCAACAACCATAGCAGCGAGAGTGAACTGATAAATGTGCGCGTGGCGAACATTTTCAAAAATTTAGCCGCTTTCAAACGAACATTGCCGACTTGATAAACGACTCCCATACCCCACTGAGGAAAACAGGCGGTGTGCTTAACCTGACACACGTTGCTCCGTCGACCACCACCGCTCTCTGCTCTTTGTATGGCCACACATTCGCTACCCCGCTTATTAATGGAAGAAACAAATTGGCAGCAGCTTAACTTGGCTAACCCTGGATTCAGTGAAAATTAAGGCGCTTGCTAAGCGTCTGAGACTCGTCCGTGGCAGCCGTTCTATGTATACCCACACTACCACGTGGCTATGACGTGGTATCACATGGTTTTACGACACCCCCATCGGATGTCATCACGTGGCTTCACATCACCCATCGGATGTTCTTAAGGTCAAAAATCAACCCAAATACCACCCAATGTCAAAGGTCATAGGTCAGAAGTCAACTAAAGGTCATATGTCAAGAATTTGACACCATAATTGTACAACATATGGTCATACAAGACTATCCTTAGTTGGGCTGAAGGTCGTTCAAGGTCTTTGTGCTGCCTACTCGATGATTGCTTTACCTAGCGTAGTGAAGCCTTTCGCTTCAAAACACTGATCCCGCAGCCTCGACCGACCTTCTTGAAAAACTGTGATGATAATATTAATTGGTTTTTTGGGGAAAGGAAATGGCGCAGTATCTGTCACATATATCGTTGGACACCTGAACCGCGCCGTAAGGGAAGGGATAAAGCAGGGAGTGAAAGAAGAAAGGAAGAATAGGTGCCGTAGTGGAGGGCTCCGGAATAATTTCGACCACCTGGGGATCTTTAACGTGCACTGACATCGCACAGCACACGGGCGCCTTAGCGTTTTTCCTCCATAAAAACGCAGCCGCCGCGGTCGGGTTCGAACCCGGGAACTGTGATGCCATCTGAAAAAATCGGGCGGCTACAACATTTTTGCTCTTATCGAACGTGGCGTCTTGGTGTGTTTTTTGTGTGCCGAAATGAATTATATGTGTTTATAAAGTAAGCGTTCAGAGGCGCTTGCAAGGGTGCCAAGAGAAGCCAGCGGACCATAGTCTGCAAGCACACCAATATCTCCATGGAAACTGGCGAGAACTGAGTGCGTATATAGGTTTTGAGAGCGCAGAATGCAAATGTGACATTTAAAACCATTTTGTGGAGATATTTGAGTCAGCAAAATTTAATTTTGCTGAACTAGGAACTTTTTTTTTTGGTGAGGTTGAAGCATAAAATTCGTGCCGCGACTTCTCTCTTTTTAAATGATTTGACAACGCTGACCACAGGAAAAATGCACTCCTCCTCCTCAACAAACCTCAACAAGTATTCACGAACATAGCAGAACACGTAAGCCGCAAAGACCCAAAACAAGGTCGCGATCAGTTGGGGACAAGGTAATGTCACTAAGAATAAAGGCGCCACCCTTGAACTAAGCAAAACTCAAGGTTTTAGTACCTGCACGTTGCCTCCCCTCGCCACAGACCTGAATTCAATGTAAACCGACAAGCGTTACACAGAAAATACAGCAGAAATTCCAGTCATCCCTGAAACTGCGTTCATCAGCGTCCAGAATTATTGTCTCCCTCACAAATCTGAACAGCATCTCGTTCGCAAGAGAACAGAACAAAAACTTACATATATATTTACTCATACTCTTGTAGCGAGCAGTTACAGCTCCGAGCGCCAAAATAAGTAAGGAAAGAAACGTTAACTCACGGGGGTTTGCCATGCTATCATGGATGGTTGCCGTGCATTGAAACTCAGTGACCAAACAGCATAGCCTACGGATACAGTTCAGTATAGTTATGGGTATTTATGCGTAGGTATGTATAGTTGTGCAATTAAAAATTATCAAACACCAGTTTCATAAGAAGAGATATAAAAATGGCAGTGGCTTAACTTGGTTAATCCTGGAATTCAGCGAAAAGCAAGCACGCTTGCTGAGGGTCTGAGGTTCGTCCATGCCAGCTCCGCTTACGCGCTCGCGACAGCCGTTCTATATATACCCACACGACCACGTGGCTACGACGTGGTGTCACATGATCTTACGACACCCCCATCGGATGTTATCACGTGACTTTACATCACCCCACTGGATGTTATTAAGGTCAAAGGTCAACCCAAAGGTCACCCAATGTCAAAGGTCAGAGGTCAACTAAAAGTCATGTGTCAAGGGTTTGACACCATAACTGTACCACATATGGCCATACACGGCTAACGTGGTGGGGCTGAAGGTCGTTCAAGGTCATTATCCGGTCTACGCGATCAGTCCTTTACCTAGCGTAGTGAAGGTCTTCGCTTCAAAAACAAAAACTGACAGAAAGGGTCTGGTCATTAACAAAATAATCTGCGGGCTGAACTCCAGGGCACGGATAGCCTTTTCTGGACTACGAAGATAAGGCTACGCAGGATTCTGAGCCGTCGGCCGAGTGACGATGACGCTATACAAGAGTAAAACTGTGCATTCTTTGTGCAGTGGCTTATATGGTAGAACGGCGTACCTCGCGGTTCTCGGTCTCCAGGATGCCTCATTAATGGTCGACACGTGCCGCCAAACATGGCTGTATTTTCTATTTCTGTTTACGTTTTGTTTTTTTTCTACTCGAGAAGTAAGTGAAGAAAAATGGGGAACGAAGAGAAAAAAAAAACTAAGCACCTCTGAAAGTTATGTGTCAGCCTTGGCTTGCTCCCAGATTTCTGTGTTTCGCTGCTACCGCTCGCGTATATTCGCTAAAAAGAAAAAAAAGAACAGAAAACGTGGTCTGTGCCGGATCCGCGCCCGATTAGCAGGGACCAAATGGGTGCTCTTATTACTTACAGGTCTTACGGCAAGGACGGCAATCCGATGTAATGCCTTTGGAACGGGAACTAATAAAGGTGCATTATGTCTCGGGCGCAGGGCCACAGGAGTGATCACTGAATGCTTCTAGTTCCCAAGCCCTGTCCCCATTTCTTATGTAAACAGCGTCTTCAGTAATTTTCTTTATTCGTTTTCTTAGGCAACGGGAGTGGGGCGGGGAAGGAAAAGAATAAGTGAGTTTGTGTCTGCATTACAGCTAGAGCGGTAGCATTTAGTAAGGCAGCCGCAGCCGTAGCTTGTTTATTTTCTTCGCTGATGCTCGGAATTTTTTTTTCTTCTTGAGATCTCTCATTTTCCTTCGCAACAAGCTGGAAACGTGACCCACAGTTGCCGCCTATTGTCAGCGACCTCCGACGAATTTCAGCGCTTTAGCCATGGCTACCCAGTCTACATCTACGGTGTGCAGATGTCTCACTAGCGGCGTAAAAACGGCTCTTGGTTTCTTCATATTTTACACCATACTGGAAAAATCCGCTTCACTCAGAGGGGAGAAGCAGGTGTTGCTTGCAACAGTGTTTCACTATGCGGACAGACCAGGTGTTTGGTTTGGTTTGGTCTATGGGGTTTAACGTCCCAAAGCGACTCAGGCTCCGAGGTACGCCGTAGTGAAGGACCTCGGAAGTTTCGACCACCTGGGGTTCTCTAACATGCACTGACATTGCTTAGTAAACGGGCCTCTAGAATTTCGCCTCCACCGAAATTCGACCGTCACGGCCAGAATCGAACCCGCCTCTTTAGGGCCAGCAGCCGAGCGCTATAACCACTGAGCCACCGCGGCGGCTAGAAAAGGGTGTTTGACTTGATTAAATAAATAATTGCATATCTCTAGACAACAGTTCAGAAATCGTCGGTTTACCGCGAACTACGAGCGTAATGTACTGCAACCATAGGCAAAGCATTGTTAAGCAATAAACCTGGGGCATCCTCAGCTCATAGATTCTCCTTACCCCCCCCCCCCCCCCCCCCCCCCTGCCAACCTTTTTTTTTTAGTACGAGGACGTGCGACTAATCGCGGACTCACAATATTAAAGCAGCCTTCAAGTGCACGCAATAAGCCTTCTTTACCTGTATGCCGCGAGCGTCAAAGCACCACGAGCAGTGCCACCCGGCGTAGTGCGGCCACGTTCCTTCTATGACCCACGGTAGCTGGAACGTCCCCGTGTGAGGCAGCATCCTGGGAGAGTACGTATCCATTCGACGAAGGCGCGCCAAGTCGTTTTTGTACAGTTTGCGCAGGAAGGCCACCGTGCACACAGCTCCCACTTCCGTCTTCTTATCCATCTCCCAGAAGAAGCCGTACAAGAACGAGCGCATGCGCAGTGCGATCGGCTCACCGTAACCGTCGTGATGCTTCAGGAAGAGCAAGACGTCACGGCTGGGCACCTCGTCGGCGTCGGCTAGCATCACGAGGTCGTCATCTCGTACGTTTTTGAGCCGACGCTCACCTTCTAGCCATAGGGTTGTGCGCAAGTAGTTCTCCGGCGCCCAGGGGTCATTGTGGTCGAAATTCCGGTCGCCCACGACAACAGGGATGATCTTGCTGGCGTTGTCGCGAAGAAATCCGGCGGTCAGTTTGGATTGGAAGTGCGCCGGCTTCGCCTCACCGAAAAAGGTGAAGTTGGACTCGCACACGATGTAGTAATCCACAGCGTCCCCAACCTCTCTCACGCGTATCTCGAAGAGGTCGATCTCGTGGTTGATCACGACGCCGCTGAAGATACTGCGCGGCCTGGAGCGACGTGTTATGAGACCCTGAGAGTACCATACCTGAAAGTTCTTGGTCGACCACAGGGCTTCGGGAACTGAGCAGTCGGCACCATGCCAGCCTTTGCGGCAAACGCACATCTTCTGCTGTAGTTGAGGAACGGTTCCTTCAAGAAAGCAGTCGACGCGCTTCCAAGCAGTCTCGGCAGTGACTGTTACCACTCTCCTATGTAAAGATGCATTGAATGGCTTCAAGCTGGTGGTTGGGCCGAGGATGCGGTCTTTCCTTTCGAGTGCTTCGTTCACCCCAGACTGGTTCCTCTGCACGCTGTCACTTGTCGTTTGCGTGCGCAAAAAGAGAACGGTATATATGAAGACTGCTGTAGCAAGGATACAAAACATGCACCACACTACTACAAATCGCTGCAGCCGCCGAGACATGGCTACCTGCGGCGCATGTGAGGCAGAGGTGGTAGCTGGAAACTTAACGTCGCATTTTCGCTCTTTGGCTCCCACATCCGGCGCAGCTTGTTTTCGCGATTCGGAATGGCGCGTGCAGCAGCTGGTTTTCCGACCTGAACCTTTGTGACCTTGTTAAACCGAGGGAGTAATACTCTGCGACGTTCCACGCTTTACAGTGCTGCGTGCAATACTTTGAGAGGTGCAGTAGGGAGGCTAGACCAAGGCGCAGTACACAATCTGTAGGAAAAAAAAAACTTGTTAACGTAACGTTCGACTCAGGATTGATCTTGATATGCCATAGCTGTAATGGTACAGCCAAGGATATATTGATAAAGTCTTTTCACTTTTCATAACAGGGGGGTATGCACATGGATACTGTAAGGGATCGATGATCCGCGGTGTCATTAGGACCGGTCGCCCGGTCTCTGCGTCTCAGCGCGGCGGCCTCCTTTTGAACCCCCCCCCCCCCCCCTCGATTCGGGGACGGGCGGCGGCGGAGCGCGCTGAAAAGAAACCCACGTGTTAGAGTCAAGCACAGCTGACAGCGACGGCCGCGCTCTTAATGCTCGCACTCCTGGCTGGATGGATGGATGGATACGGCTGAACCCTTTACATCGGGCGGAGGCTCAAGCCACCTAGCCGTGTCTTGTGAAATTTTACTCCTGTCTTGCTTTTAGCCACCAATCAGATAACCTTCGCTTGGTTACTTCTAACCTCTTAAAATCCACTTTCCCTTCACTATCCCTAAACCCCAATGCCTTGGGTAAGTCAGCCCCGCTGCTTCCACTGTAGGGTGAAGCCCTTTACAGAAAAGTATCAAGTGTTCAGCCGTTTCCTCCTCCTCTCCGCACGCAATGCACAAAGTGTCTATCTCCTGGTACCTGACTCTATACGTCTTAGTCCGCAAAACTCCAGTCCTGGCCTCAAACAACAAAGAACTTCCCCTACAATTATCATAGATATTTTCTTTGACAATTTCCTGTTTAAAGGTCCGGTATGTTTCCAGTGCCGATTTCGTCAGCATCCCTGTTTTCCACAAAGCTCTCTCTGTTTCTTTAACCTTTTTCTTAACCGATAATTGCTGATTTGCCCCCTTACTGCTGTCCAGATATTTGCTTGTCAATTTTCTAGTTCGCTGTTTCGCGCCGGAAGCCCCCCCTCTCGTCTTGACAGACACCAAACGCGACGTGACCTTGTGACGAGCACCTCGTGGGAAGATCTTGAAAAATAGTAGTCTTGTCAAGGAGGGGAGCAATGAAAATGACGGACGGGCAGCAGCGGCCAGATTTGAAGTAACCCCAAGGAACGGGTATCGGTGTTGAAGCTAAGCCGCGTATGCTCACGAAAACGCTAATCACCCTGGGAAAGTCGGGACCGAGCGGGCAGTCGCACACAGCGGAAGCACACCGCCGGAGTCCGATGACAGCTCTAATTGCGGAACGGTGCCAGGGTTGAC
The DNA here is from genome assembly GCA_030143305.2 of Amblyomma americanum. NCBI lineage: Eukaryota > Metazoa > Arthropoda > Arachnida > Ixodida > Ixodidae > Amblyomma > Amblyomma americanum. Next base: position 88,134 of record JARKHS020032341.1, on the reverse strand, counting down.
GAGCTTTGACGAAACCGATTGCACGTGCGGGCACGGTTGTGTGGTAGTTTTTGCTTTTCTTTCTCCGTGGGTGGGAGTGTTTTGGTTAATACTGAAAAGGCTGCCGGGCGGGGCAGGCAAACCTGTGGAGGAATGGTTGTGGCGCCTTCTGAGAAAATGGGTTTTTCTTTTTTGGAAGGAATTTGATGTCTATTTTTGTGTTGTTTACTTTAGTGAGAGGGTCATATACCTTGCGGAAATTAGAGGGCCGGCCATACTCTTGTTTAACCAATCATATTATTAGTTTGACGAGATTGGACGCTACCGAATATGGACCGGGCCTTTAGGTCTTTAGAACCAGGGCCCGGAGCCCTGAAAAATCGTTCTGGGCTAAGGTCAGATGTTATTTATCTTCGGCTATGCCGAGTACGGGCCTCCCCTAGTGTTAGCCAGTTCCACCTTTTTGTTGTTTAACCTTTTTGCTGTTTAAATTGTCTCTTGTGCACCAAGTTGTTTGTAATGCAAATTTTTGTATATAAAACAGTCAAGTCATACTCCCTCAATACCTGCATTCTGATTCGTCGCAAGACCGTCTCTGACGGGGCACCCCTGGTGCGAAGAAAGCCTTCGGTCATCAAATCAAGCAACCGTCTCTGGCGGTGGGCACCTCTGGTGCGAAAAAGATAACGAACCTAGAAAGGCCTGCAAACAGACCTTACAACTTTACTGATACTACCTGTGCATTTTTTGTCCTTTTTTCAGAAAAAATTACAACAAGCAACGTGTTATGGTTGTTTGACAGCTCAGCGAAACCCCTTACATGCACGAAATAAGGTTTGGTTTATGGGAGTTTAACGTCCCATAGCGACTCGGGCTATGAGAGACGCCATAGTGAAGGGCTCCGGAAATTTCGACCACCTGGGGTTCTTTAACGCGCACTGACATCGCACAGCACACGGGCCTCTAGAATTTCGCCTCCATCGAAATTAAACCGCCGCGGCCGGGTTCGAACCCGCGTCTTTCGGGCCAGCAGCCGAGCGCCGTAACCACTCAGCCACCGCGGCGGGCTGCACGAAATAAGAAAGGGAGAAAGTGAGACAATGAAGCAAACATTTTAATTCAGAACGCCATGCCTTGCACTCCAGAATTGCATCTACCCCTCCTTTAATTACAGCCCTGTCATAACTGTATGGGATTAGGAGGGGCTTCAGGAGGTTTCGGTGTTTTTCTGGTGGTCGAAACATATATACGCAGGTACCCATTTGAGTAAGACAAGAGTCAGTTTCAAAAAATGATTAAATTTTCCTCCGCCTTGACATAACGACAATTTTTCTGTAATATTTCCGACGTGCCTGTGGCCTCGACAGAACTTGGCTTTGCAGCGATGTTAGGGGATTGCGCAGTACCGCAGAAGGGGCTGTCCTTTCTGCAAGAATTTCGCTACAAAAAAAAAATTATGTAGTTACACGAACTCAAAGGAGCTGCCGCGGTGGCTCAGTGGTTATGATGCTCGGCTGCTGACCCTACAGACGCGGTGGTAGAATTTCGATGGAAGTGTACTGTGCGATGTCAGTGCACGGTAAAGAACCTAGGTGGTCAAAATTTCCGGAGCCCTTCACTACGGCATCCATCGTATATAGTTTGAGTCGCCTGTGAACTCAGGTTCAATGTGCACTCTCATAGCTTGTAGACTCAGGCTCAGTGTGTACTGCAATGTTATCGGAATAAAAGGAACGTTGGATTTTTTCACGTGTTTTTCATGACGACGGCCGTTTGTGTGAGCAGCTCATATGAGTGTTAGTCGAGGTTGTATCCCACGAAAAAGGAGGACAATAGGCCGGGAGCAGTATTTCATATTGCAGGTGGTTTAGCGGATGTCGCTCGAAACGACGAAACATGTAGCCCTCGAAACACAGGACAACACGAAGAGAACACCACATGTGCTAACTTATTGCATTCAACGCAAGTCCGGGCTTTTGTGCACTGCGGGAACGTGAAGACATCATCCCCCAATACTATCGCGCTGCCCCAAGCCACTTTCCGCCGCACTTTCAAGTCGCTTTCCGCCAAACCTCCTGAAGGCGCGTGTGGAAAGTGACTTGTGGGAAGATAAATTAATCCTCTCGCAGTGTACAAAACTTGCGCTTGCCTCGAACAAAAATAATTTGAACGTCGGCGCATGCGCTGTCCTCTTCGTATCGTCCTGTGTTTTGAGCGCTATATTTTTCATCACGGCAAACCAGCTTGCCCAAACAGCTACCCTAATCGCCCGCCGCGTATGTTGTCGCAAATGGCAGTCTAGCAAACGGACGCTTAAAATAAGCACCCAAAGCAACAACCGTCTGATGTTTAAGTTGTTTCCTGTTTTGACGGTCATTTGCTCGAAATTCACTCGTTGAGATATTTTCGACGGAAAGTGCTTTCTGTTGTTTTTTTTTCAGACGTCAGTTTGGTCATTCAACGCAGCGCAGATGTTAGAGGACATGACTGCTTTTGAACTAAACCATTCTTTTTTTTCTTTTGCTCCATATTTTGCCCCTTTGGTCTTAACTGCAATGAAAGAAACGCTTATTTTCTTATCGTGGCCACGTTTTTTTCTACACAGAGTCGAGCTTCATTTGTCGTCGTCCTTGTTAAATTCATTCCTCCTTGCCCTTCCAAGGGATTAAATCCAAAGAGTCATATAAAAAGGCGCGTAAAATGAGCTCCAAAAATAGCAAAAAAAAGAATCTCCAGTTTCACATGTTTCTGCTTGCCAGCCGCAGAAAAACAATACTCCACGTCCGCCATAAGCGCGATTCTTGTTTGCATAAGCGAAGGCTCGTGGAGGCAGTGCGATAAAATGTACACCTCGTACTTCATCGGTCGGACATTACTTCAATTTACGGAAAAAATGCCTCATTTTCATAAATATGTCACCACTAAGTATATCATGCAATGATGTGAGAAGAGTTTTTGGATATTGGTAGTCAGTTGCGGTAAAATTCTCACAGGTACAAAAATATTACCAGAGAGGAAGAGTGCTGACTACGTTTTGAGCGAATAGTTAAGATACGACGGAAGTGCACGTACAGAAGAGTACATAGAAATACATAAAAAACTAATTTTTTTGACTACCTGCAGGATAAAATAGCAAATTATTAACACTGAACATTTATGGGCTTATGACTAGCGTCTACTGATAGCAGGCGTTCTCGACAGTTAGTCCTAATCTTTATTCTTAAGGGATGTTGCCTGCTGAATAACTCAAGCTTACATTTGACTTTTCGTGTGGACACTTCAATAATACATGATTACGGTTTGTGGTGGCACGTTATCATAAAGAAAAAATTATGAATATGTTGCGTTTACTGAAAGGCGCCTTTATATAAGAATGCCTGCACTCACTCACTCACTCACTCACTCACTCACTCACTCACTCACTCACTCACTCACTCACTCACTCACTCACTCACTCACTCACTCACTCACTCACTCACTCACTCACTCACTCACTCACTCACTCACTCACTCACTCACTCACTCACTCACTCACTCACTCACTCACTCACTCACTCACTCACTCACTCACTCACTCACTCACTCACTCACTCACTCACTCACTCACTCATTCACTCAACGAATAAAATGAGCTGGTCATTCTACATTAAGAAACGATTTTCTTAACCCAAGATAGCATGCACATAGCGAAAAGCTTATAAGGCAACTTTCGCCAGCCATTATTCACGTAGCCGCAGGATGTTTCTCCCGTTCTCATGTTGTTTCACACTGGAATGCCTTTCTTCATCAAACCTCTTCTCATTGCCTCACCCCCCCCCCCCCCCTCTTCTCTGGCTCCTCTTCCTACTCAAGGAAGACATGAATGATTTACTGAAAGGGAAAACTAGCTTGTCTTGCTCTCTGCGCTGTTCGCCAAAAAGTGCTTGGCGCCGCGAACTCGAGAACTGAGCACACAAGTCAAGGCAGAGAAATATGAATGAAAGGGGCAAAGGGCGAAGCAGAGACTTTCCAATAACAAGAAAAGCTTAAGTCAGAGCTCAGTGTATGAATTATAAATCAAAGCCCGAGTCGTAGGCACCGGCTCGGCACGCATGCATAATGCAGAAATCTCTCTGTTCGCTATTTTTGCTATTTCGCTCTTATATGGATATTTCTTTTGTTCCATACAAATGCTGCCCGGCAGTTTTTATGCGTGGTTCAAAGAGCTCTGCAAGCCTCGCTCCAGTGCATGCTTTATGTGCTGAGCTCAAGGATTTTGGACTCCATAGTGACGAGAGGCAACCGAGGTTTGGACCCGAGTTGAGTTGTTGAAGGAGAAGATACACTGAGTTAGGGAAAGAAAGCACTGTGTAGGCGTTTTATTCTTGCGTTTTGTGTGCGCCTGGCTGCACCTAATACACTCAAAAAGGACATTGCTTTAACACAGCAGATACGCGCGCGTCGAAGGGTATATGGACGAGATAATGACTTTTGACATGAACTTTCTGCAACAAGAATTGGAACAGAACGATGCTTTCTGTATAACACGGGACTGCTATTTTGCATCACTGTACTATAAAGGCGCACCGGTCCCATACCCCGTCCCTTTATGAGTGAGGCAAATGCAAATATGTCTGTACGAGCACGAGGCGACCGACTGTTTTTAGAATATCAAGTTATTTAACATCTTTCCGCGTCCTAGGACTGCAAAAAGTTGAAGCCAGTGGTATACAGAACAAGCAGAACTTGATTTTTTTTAAATGGTATGTCAAGTCAAGGAGAGAATCACTATTCTGAACATTTGCGTACGCTTCCTCGGTGAAGGTGCGCAGCTGAGCATGTTTAAGACAGTTTTAAAAGCATGAGACAAGTTTGAAATTTTTTTCGTGTACTGTGTGTACATTTGCGTTCATTTCGGTGGGTCTTTAAATAAGTGGAAACGGCGTGTGCATTAATTTCGATATCTCCGCTTTTCGGAGCTTGCAGTGCTTTTTTTTTTGTCTTTTCAACCTTCAGCTTTGCTTTCTATTTGTCCACTCAGTCAAAGTCGAGACGAGACCAGTGAAGGGATTTGAAACGGCCCTTCTATTAGAACAGTGTTACACACACTGTTTTTACGTTTCACCCCATTAAAACGATCGCCACTACTCTTTTTACATTTTACCAGGAAAGAAACTATGCTTTCACCTGATGTTTCCGTCACGAGAAGGGTAGAAGCGATCCTTTTCGCTAGTTTTGTGATGCGTGGATCTTCCTGTATACTTGCGCCCAGGGCAGTATGAGCTTCATCTAGAGCTTTCTTAAGTAACCACACCTCACTGCAGAACAAACCAGCAAACGTCATCTGCCTAAAGATAAGACGTGCTTGAAATGTTGCCTGAGTAGTCTCTCTCCAAATACGAGCAGCAGTAGTCATGGCGACGGCGTGAAAAAGATAATAAGCTAGCCGTCACTGAGTCACTCTTATGCAAGTCGCCTGTGAAGCGTGTTGAAACATGAGCGCTCAGAGAGCAGCAGCAAAGTGCGTCCCAAGCCTTATCGAGAGCAAACCTCTGGCTACTGCAAATAAAAATCACATCGCGCGTATATGAGGAATAAGGAGCGGAGGTACGAGATGGTCTCTTCCTCCGTATTCAATGGCAACGCAGTAGCTACCGAAGCAATCGTTACTGCATGCTGAAGCGCGAAGTAGAGCGGCGTAGCCTGTAGCACGAGACAGTGCCTTTACACGTTCCTCGATACGAATTTCTTTTTTCTCGGTTCCGCCACGAAACAATGACATCCGCTCGCTCTCCTCAGCTGCCCCCTTCCCGTCACCGTCCCTTTCGCTTTTAATTAGACTGCTAATGAGGCGTTTCGCAAACCCGCGGAAGGCCGGCCGAAACTCTGTGCTACACACAGTCTGCTCCACGCTTATCGCTTCGGTGGCGCACGCTCTCGGGCTTTCTTGCCGCGGTAGCCGGGCCATGTCTGTGCTGAACAAGCGTGTCCGGCTCAACGGGAGAGAAAAAAATGTGGGAAAGTAAAGGAGGATAGGGAAGAACAGGAGAGAGGGAATGCAACGCCGCTTGGTTAAGCGAAGGGAAGGAAGGCCGGGGCATTGTCTCCCGCTGTGTGTGCCCAACGGCCTTTTCGAGTGGAGCTTGCGCGACGGCACGAAAGGCTCCTCACCCACCCACCCACCGTGGCGGATATCCACCACCCCTTTTCATCCCTCGCCCTTCGCTTCGCGCTTCTTCATGTTTTTCATTGTGGCCATTGTGTTGGCGCGATGAATGCGCCATGCACGCTGGTCTCGCTGAGCGACCGGAACGGCCGCTTGTCTCCCTGTTCGTGCTCTTTGTTCTGTGCTGCTATCGCTTCGGCACCAACGAGGCCGGACTGCTTGCTTGCGCAGGGGTGGCATTGTCGGGCTCGCTCCTTGCTGTGTAGCGATATAGAGTGTACACGCTGTTGGAAGGGAAACTCTACTCCCTTGAATGGGTAGCTGAGTCTTGTAGCCCGGACAGGTGTCGAAGAAAGGATGACGGCGTCAAGGTAATTTATGCCGGGAAGCCCGTCCCCTTGACAAACCCTGGGTAGGTAAAGTGGCGATGGAACCCGGGTTCCCTTTCAGCCAGCGATTGCTGAATATGTGTCAAGGTAGTTAGGGGCCTAAAACACGTGCTAGCACATATTTTAATTCCGTTAAATTTGGGGCTGCCGAAACAAAAAGTAAAGTGAAGATATTTTAGACAGCGCTTAGACAGCAGGATTTCTCTTTCTTTCCGCAAGTATTAGTGACACTAGCAAAGGCGATCGTTCGTTGAGTATCTCCTTTTCTCCAGCATTTTGGCCCATGCGCCACATGCATCTACTTGTCCAAATTATTTCCTGCGTCATTTACCATCTGAATGGCTCTGAATTTTCACCAATTTAATAAAGAGAAAGAGCGGAGATCTTCGCACGATTAAATATTTATATTTTTCTAGTTTACAGCGTTCGCTGTATTGATCGAGTTCGCCCTGTTTCACGTTGTCGTCGTCATCGTCGGTGTCATCGTCATCCCGTCCGCATGTCATCTTCCATAGCCAAAAGATGGACAACTGTGTACATATTTTACGTAGCTCGCTGGCTCAAGCACGACCATCCTACGGCCATCCTAACCTTGACTCCAGCATCCGGCGGGTACCAACTTGAGCAACCAAACCGAAGGCTCTAAACCCGATCGTGACCCAGAGCCCACTTCCCCTCACCGATGAGTCCCCCCAATGATTCCAGGCTTTTAGCATAGCGGAAGCGTACTGCGCACGTGCAGTGGCACGTGTGGGAGAATGGGGAGGGGGGGGGGGGCACTGTGCGGGCCGAGTAAGCGTCCACTAAACCGGCATAGGTCTACGCTAAAATGCCTACCGTCTGCTAAAAGTCTTCATCCATAGCCTATTGCGGCTATCTATTGGTGAATTCCAATCGCAGGCCCGGAGCGGTGTGCACGCTCTGGCAGAGCGCGCGACCTGAAATTGCGATTGGAGTACACTTGCTCTGGCCAGAGCATGCAGGCCAGAGCATGTAGGGCGCCGCTATCGCCGCTGAAGAAGAACGTCACGCAAACTTCCGGTCGGATCCGCCGATTTCGGCGGAGCAGTCCCGACTGCTCCACGAAGCAATCCCGGTTCGGCAACCGCTCCCTGTCTACGATTGGAAGACGCGATCCGTGGCTCAGATCTGCGTTTGGAATACAGTTGCTCCGAAAAGAGCAGGAAACGTTGCTCCAGAAGTGCTCCAACTCTGCGATTGGAAGCCACTATTAGTTTGTTTAATGGCAATGGTAGACGAGTTAAGTTGCAGCGTCATCATTGTGTTTATCATTTTGCGCACCCACTCTTGCTGATCGCTCGTCACACTCTGAACGTAAACGACGGTAACTTTTTCATTCGCGCACGTTAGTCATGCTACGCTACTATTAACAAGGCTGTTTTTTGGGCTAATTGATTGCTCATATTTTTGAAAAAATTGGCAGTGGCTTAGCTCGGCTATGCCAGGATATACGTAGCGAGAGGAACGTTTCCCTGGCTGAGCTTGTTGTGGTCACTGTATGTTTAGCAATGAGAGACATTGGGTATGCACATCTTTTATTCATTTTGCTTCACAGAGACAAAGACCGCCCGACGATCTGTGAAGTAGCATGCAGCGGTCTCAATTTTGTAGATATAGTATTTCGTTTTGGTACAGCCTCTTTTGTATACAAGCTCTATAGTAGTTCCCTATTGTGTAGTCTGGGCGTGAGGGTCCGAAGCTAAATTAAAGTCAAACTTTTCTTTCATACACTGACTAAGAGTCTCCTGTTTCCTGTTGAAATCACCCAGAGTCACACACGACTGTAAAACCGTGCCGTAGGCTGGCATACACGCGGCAACCACATCAATTGTCTGCTTGACAGATGTTCCCAGTGCCACGTAGACTCCTTGGATGACAATGCCGCTTTCCAGAAGCCAAACACCGCAGGCTTCGCCATTATTCCCCGCAATCGAAGAGAGATGTCTGCCAGCGGTGATACCTTGTTTCACGTACACACAGACTCCAGCGTTCTTATTTGGTTCAAGCCAACTGCCAGGCGACATCCTCAGGACAAAGAGTTAATCTTCTCTTGTCTAAACCGGCGTTTAGCAGCGGCTGGACTCTCCTTCTCTGCATGCATGTCAAACGTTCTGATACAGACGCCCACTACATCTCCGCCTTTTATAGGCAATCCTGCACATTCGACGCGGGGTTCGGGTGATAGAGCGGCGTGCGGAGAGGCGGGAACGAAGCGTGCGGCGCAGCTGTGGCGTCTGTCTGTTTACCATGGTATCGGCGCATGCGCACAACTGCTCATCCGCGTGACGTCACGCTCGGGTTGGACGGTAGAGCAGGCGCGCGGCCGCGTCGACGGCGAAGTGAACGCCGCACTTTGCTCCTCTTTGGTTGCCATGGTAACGACGCATGCGCACAACTTTCCTCTCTCATGTACCGCGGAATGCTTGACTGGTAGCCCAGTGTAGCTCTCGCTACAAAAAACTTGAGCTTACAGGAAGTCGGGCACTTGAGAGTGGACATAGCGCTGTGTCCTATGCCTCTGTCCCCGTCTTCTTGTACGCTTTCGTTTTGGTCAAAATTATACACTGCTATGGTTTAGAAAAAGGTCCGCCGGATTTTCAATTCAATTCATTCAATCATGCATATATGTGGTGAAATAAATGAAGTGAATTGAATTTCGAGTATTCAACCGCCTTCCAGGAAATGGGCCGAGTGTCTAAGTTCCGAATAATTTTGGCAGCGTGCAGCGACGCAGAAACGCTCTATATCGAATAGTTGAGGCGTTTTATAATAGTAACGACGCAATAGGGATCAAAGATACAATGTCATGTTCGGCATGTCGAAGGAATATGAAACGAAGCCCTAAGACTGCACTTGTGAACTATGTTTCTTTACTGAATCTGAAAATCCGTATAAATATCAATCACTGAGAAAAGGTTGCTTATGAATAATGTCGCACACTGGTTCAGAGAATCGTTGTTTGTATCCAGTTAATATGATTCCTTTTAAATTGCTTCGATTTTTATGTGCACTCAGAAGCACACGCGCATGAAGACGGTTACGCATACCCTTTCAGCGTCATTTACTGCGTGTAGCTGAGAGCAATGTTACGAAGCGCCCGAAGATTTATCCGCAAATTTCGTCGCTAATTCACCGCTATTGTGAGCGAATACGCGAAGCGAACGCAAGCGGAATAAGTCTTAAATCCTCAGACGATTTGCGTGACGATTGTTTTGGAGTGTTTTATGATTAGTGCCTTGAACAAGTATATAAACAACTCCGTTACTGCGTTAGATAATTACTGCGTTACTGCGTTAGATAGAAATTTACGCCGTTAATTGGAACCAAGAAGCACAGAGAAGTCTGTTGGGTCTGCTGCCACTAAATCTAGGAATTTGGCGAATTGATTTTCTTGGAAAAATGTTTGAACAAGCTGACAGAGCGTACGTCAACAAAAAATGAGAAGTAATCATATTTTTCCTGGAAGCAAGCATTTTTGTGTTAGAAAGAGAACTATAAACCTTTTTGCACAGTTTTTTTTCTTAACACAAGTATTTTTGATGTGCCTGCACAGCACAGGAAAGTCTGTATCAGTGCTGCGTAAATTTTGTAGTGAACATCGAGGCCAAGAAAAATGAAAGCTAAAAATATGTAAACTTGTCCGGAAGGAAAACCCTAATATAAAATAAACCCCTCTGCATTCTACAAAACACCGCGCAAACTCTGCGAAAGCTAAATCTCTTCATTTCAGGGTAGAAATACACGTTTTGAAATCTGCGTCTGCTCGGGTGCTTCGTCTTCCATCAACGAGGCGCTGTCATCGTAGAATTAAGGTGAAGCGCCACAACTAGGCAGCGCTTGAAGGAGTGTAAAAAAATAACAATAAAATAGAGCACGAACAGACGTGCGGGCGAACAATTGAAACGAGAGAGGGCAAAAAGTAAAGCAAAAAAAAAAACGGTCAATAGCAACAGATGCTCGACACCGGAAAGCGAGACGGCTTATTCCTCATTTCGCCCGGCGTGCCACCGGCGGTACGAGCACACATGCATGGCTGGAGGCAGGTTACGCGCTCGCTCGCAATGGCTGCCGTTTTTCTCTGCTCGCTTCGATCGCGGCGGCGGGCGCGGCTTGGAGCAAACGCCAAAAATTGGCAGTCTATCCTCGCAGGCGCAGTGTCTTGCGCACCTGGCGGAAGCCGGCTGTTAGCGTGACAAGTTCAACCGTGACGCCGTGTAGAAAGCGGCGCCAAAAGCGTCTGCGCCATCGGGAACTTCCTCCTTTTCTCATCCCTTCCACCATCCTTACATCATTTCTTCTTCTCCATTATTAGTCTTGATTTTTTTTTCCTTTCATACCTGTGTATTTCGATTCTACAGTGCAGGAAGAGGTTGCATTGAGTTCAACGTGAAAGTATTGCGGCCATTTTGTATATAGGTGTCAGCTCTAATAGCTTCCTAGAACCTGCTGTGTTTTTCGGTTTGCTAATGTTTCTTTGTGTTCTTCCTTTTTTTATGTAAATGGCGGCAAGAGCCAAGAGGGCTCACGCCGATGTCGCGCGCAGCCAACGTCAATGCAGGCTGGCGTGTGCTGACTGCCTCGAGTAGTTTGTTCACGCGTACAGGCTGCGATGCTGAGAATGCCTGGAAGTGACAGCGTCTGCAGGGGAAAGGATGACGATATTGGCAGCGCTGTGCGTGCTGGGTTCGATTAGGTAACATGACGAAAAAAAGGGGGCGAAGGTGCTCCGAAGCGCCACTGTAGGCAACCTGCATTCGCCTGGCGGTGTTGTAATTCTTCCAATATGCGCATGAAAATTGGTGCGTTCAGCCGCTTGGGACGCGAAAAACACGACTCCACATTCTGAGCAATTAGAGGAGACCATTTTGGCTTATAACATTCTTTACACAAGTGCTCTCGTCGTATCCTGGTTGGCCCAGTTTGCTGACGCGCGCCACGTGTGTCTTCCACATAACGCGGACTGGTTTGGTTTATGGTTTATGGGAGTTAAACGTCCCAAAGCGACTCAGGCTTTAAGGGACGCCGTAGTGAAGGGCTCCGGAAATTTCGACCTCCTGGGGTTCTTTTACGTGCACTGACATCGCACAGTACACGGGCCTCTAGAATTTCGCCTCTATCGAAATTCGATTGCCGCGGCCGGGATCGAACCCGCGTCTTTAGGGTCAGCAGCCGAGCACAATAAACATTGAGCTACCGCGGCGGCTGCATAGCGCGGACTGTTATGCCTGTGAAGCACGAACAGGTGGCGTGAAAAAGCACTGCTTGGACTCCTTAAAAAATGCTCGCTCCTCTGTCTAGGCTGTGTGATAAGGCACTGTAATCGGCACGTCAGACTTCATCGAAGCTTGCATGTCGCCTTTTAGCAGCCTATACTAGCGAATATATGTGGCTGTTTTAAAAAGCTGCGCTGCACGCACGCAGAAGCTTTCACACACGCATGGACAAGCATCTACTTGCACATGAACACGCGAAAAATCCCGAATACGTTAGTAGAATATTGTCCGCGCTTAGAGGAAACTCTTCAATAATATCCGAGCGAGTGTAAGACCAAACATTGTAACTTATCGGAGAGCTGTTGATCATCAGGCGGACGATAAAGGCAACTCATCACGCACACGTCAATTACAGGCAGACTGCCCTGTTAGAGTTCATGTCAAAGCTGATCTCTAGTCTTTTTAAGTTTGGACAGTCCTGTACACCCGCGGGTGCTGGAAAAGAGTAATTACTACGAATCATGGTAGAGCCATCGCTCTATTTCTCTCTCTCTCTCAAGATAACTATAAAAAAGGAGGAAGGGAAGATGAGACGCATGCAAACGCTTCTGTTTGCCCAGTGCTTTTGTTAGTGCATGTAATAGTCACACTATATTAATTTTTTTGTTCCTCCCCCACTCTATTCACTATTGCGAGAAAATGGTACACCTCAATTGTGGTAGTTTGGAACTATTTGCATCTAACGTCTCTACCTCGCTTTCTCAAGCTCTTCGAGACCAAGAAAATTAAATAGGAGGTAAGTAAGAATTAAAAACTAAGCAACAGAGTCAAACAGTAGACCAAACAGCCACTCCTGAGACAGGCTATCCTCAGCCGGTGCGTCCTCTAAGCTAAATGCAGCTTTCACATAACAATGGGTTCGCAGCTGCGACAAAACATGAGCGCTTCTCACATGCTACGCAGTCGAGTAGAAGAGAAGATGCCAGAAGGCGCGGGATTGGAATGAGTTGCCGTCAGGTGCTGACAGTATATTCAGAGACTGAAAATTTAAATCTTACACTTATGTTCTAGATGGCCCAAAGCGAAGCGGCATCTTAAGCAGTTAACGAAGTTATGTTCGAGGCTTTCCCAGTAATAACAGAGGCGGCAGTAAACGGAAGAAACAAAAAATATACCGTTTTCTCTATTTAACATCTCGTTCTTTTTTCTTGAAGCCAGGCTCGAACGAAGAGCATTTCAGGGCAAAGGGAAACATTGCGAGTTGTGGCTGACAGGACTGCAACGAAATATACCTCGCAAAATCCCAATTACTGCTTGTTTCATGCGTGTCGAGTTGTAGCCGTGACTACAATTGGAACGTACCACAGCTGGTTGTAAGCGGCCGTAACAGTCAATATCAAGGTGCACTCATTGCTAATTCTCCTTGCGGTTTAAATTTTAAGGTTTTACGTAAGCGCAGTTACACGGGACACAAATCGTTGCTTTCAAATGAGACTGCGGATTCTCGCTGTCTGTTTACAGAACTAAACAGAGTTTTTTGACAAGTCGAGAATAAAACCTTGACGCTTTCCAAACTTTCGCAGTCCCATACCCGGTTAGGAGGCAGCACAAGCTCTCAACAGTTGCAGCGAATCGGTCATAATTAGCTACATTTGTATCCGATTAGCCAAATAACAAAACAAGTAAAAGAACAGCTGCAGAGAAAACGGGAAGGCCTGGGAACAGAAAAATAGAAAAGCTGATACTCGTGCGGCATTGTCGATGCAACGTTATATAATCAATGATTCTCTGCCCGCTGTTTCCTCTGTAGCGAGTATATAAGCTGACACTTGTGCGCTCTTTCATAACGCGATCGAGGCGTTGCATAACTTAGAACAGTTGCTTGCGTGCAAAGCAACGCGGATTGACAACGCACGGCCAACAGCCGCACCGATAAGCCGCGCATAAACTTAATTTTACACGCAAAACAAAGAATAAGAAAAAAGAACAACTAAGATGAATCTCCAGTTCCAGAATTATCTCGACGCCGTCAACATTGCTGTGTTTAAATTCTTACAAAGAAAGAAAAAAACATATGAAGCGTGTCATGCCATGACCTGCCCTGATTGCGGCAGGTCATCTATACCGATTTTCCGGGAGTTCGACATTTTCCCGCTCAATTCATTTTCTTTTTTCTTTTTTTGTCTGTTGGCACGGCAACCCTGCAGGAGAGCGCGGGTTGCTTCAGCAGTTTGTTCCCCCTTGATAACAACCACCTATCTGCGTTAACGTCGCGCCCACTTCTGCCGATTTCGTTTTTTTTTATTCCTTACAAGTTTAAAACCGACATTGTTCAAAAGATGCGCCCGGTCGAGGAGACAGTGGCTGTCGAAAGAGGGCCTTATTTATCGCACTTTAGAGCGCACTATCGACGTAAATCACGCTTTGTCGCCACTGTTTCAGTCATTAGGAGAAACGAGCAGGGTTAAGCACGTCGTAAACTTGCGCCACGCCGAGTAATTTACCTCTAGCACTTTTGCTTACCTCGTCTGTGCTTTTTGTTTACCAGAAATCCCTCTCACCTCAATGCTAGTGCAGGAGCGTTCTTTCGCTTTTCTTTTAGCTTAGATGGTTAGTACGAAATATACATGCCCTCTATGTGCTTTCCTAACGAGGAAACTTCAGGCTTTCTGTTTGCAAGGATTGCATCGTATGCCTTTTTCTAATTTGTTTTATTCTAGCGAAGCCAGTTCTTGTTGATTCAAGCGGGTTTATCCGTTTTATTAGTGCAATGGGAAAATAAAAATACACGCTAGTTGCTTTGGACCGACTTTTTCAACAGCGATAGCTAGATTAGCCTAATTTGCCCCAGTTATACGCTGGCGTTGGTGTTGTCGTCCATGTTGCCCTCTGTCTCATCGTCGTCAGCGCATCCGCATGGCCCCAAGCGCAGCAACAAAAAGATTGCCCTTCGGCCCACCACTTCGTCCTGGTCTTTAAATCCAACCCAGCCGCGGTGGCTCTGTGGTTATGGTGCTCTGCTGCTCACCCGAAAGTTGCGGGTTCGATCCCGGCAGCAGCGGTTCGATGGAGGCGACTAAAGGCATTTCGATGGAGGTGAGATGCTAGAGGCCCGTGTACTGTGCGATCTAAGTGCACGTTAAGGAACCGCAGCTGGCTCGAAATTATCCACATCCTTTCCCTACGGCGTCCTTGATAGCCCGAGTCGCTTTGGGACGTGAAACCCTATAAGTCATGGTCTCTAAGTCGGGGGATGACAACTTGGTCAACCCAATTCGGAACGAAGGCCCCAACCCGGACCGCTTGGCATAGTGAGGAGCCTTTAATCAATGAAACTGGAACGAAGTCCTTGTAATGGATGGAGGGAGTATGTACAAGACAATGACATGTGACGCTCAATGCCTACCTCTCCTGCAAATTCCCAGAGGGACAGCAGCGTAGATTGAGGAATATACTTCCCCTCAGCCATGAATCCATTGAATCATTCATAGGCTACTGCGGCTATAGTATTTTTTGTGTTCATTCGAGGGCACTTCTTTGGCAGCGGCAGCCAGGCGTGACGCCATGACAGTGTTAATCATTTTGCGCACCAACTAGCTTTAATCAATCCTTACTCCCTGAAGGTAGGAGGCTGTTTTTTTTCTTTTTCAGTTGCTTAGAGAAGTGCCGCCATCATTTCTTTTTTTTTTTGTTCACTTATGAATGAACAGGTACAGATGTAGGATAAAGCCGAACGTATTTGCTCTCAAACAGGCAGTTTTATACTGCAATTTTTGAAGTACTCAGTGCAAACGCCTTAAGAGCAACAACCGAAGCACGGGCTAATGGTATTTCAGCGACGTGCAGTAAAGCGTGTAGTGAGAAGAAACATAGCGGCTACAGAGCTTCCAAGAAAGGTGAAGCGAGGCAGTGGTGTTGAAATGATGTACCAACAGTCACTGCTGACTCTAAGTTACCTGATATACCTTAAATTGAGAGCGTCGTGATCGGTACGGTTTAATCATAGATGGCTTTTACCGTCCATCAACTCAAGACAATTTCTTCTTTAGCTCAACGAATTCCTTTGTTCCCTTAAAGGCTATTCTTGTAATCTCCTCTTCGATGGTGGCTTCAATATGCTGCCAATCGGCTGGAGTGGAAATTTTCCTGATCCGATTTCTAGAACAGCTGAACCTTTTTTTGACCTCGTAATATTTCATGATTTGACTCAGTTAGTGAAAGGGTCCACCCAGATTCAAAAAGATACCGCTTCAATTTTGGATCTATCTCTTGTAAGAAATGCCGTGCTCAAACAAGATGCCGAAGTACATATTTTTGACGAAATATCTGTTCACAAAATGTTATCCTTAACTGTAAAACTCATCTGTCCCTATAAAAACAAGAAAAAAAAATGCTTCGTTCCAAAGTTATTGCGCGCCGAAGACGTCGACGTATTAGACGCCATGGATAGGTCGCTGTCTGATTTTATATCTCTTTCTGAATCGAGCACGAGCTGTGTGAACGAGCTGTGGTCTTTCTTTAAGAACCTAGTGTTCAAATGCGTCAAGGACTTTGTTCTCTTGAAACTAAGTATTCTATAGCTACCACACCCATGGATAAGGAAGGAAATATTATGGCTAAGCCCGAAAGCTACACGAGTAAGGAAACAACACTGTCAGTATCCAACAGAGGTTAATGCCAGCAAACTTTCTAACGTACGTCTGCTACTAAAAATGACCATTACTTATCCAAAAGAATATTAACGATGTGTATCTCTGAAAAATTTTCTGCTGTCTTGCCCGGCTAACTTTTAGCGACACTTTTCTTTGAATAAACAACCCTTATCCAGTTTCTGTATAGGAGGAGAAATCGTTACTGATAAACGTCATACTGCAAAGCCTTTCCATCAGTTTTTTCATTCGCTGTTTATGGACGACGACGGTCTTAAACCAAGCTTTAATCTTCCAGTTGAGTGGCCGCTCATTGGCAGTATCTCACTGACTTAAGTGGGTATTTTAACTCTCTTATTAAATTTTAATATTAAGAAATCGCCTGGAATGGACGGCATACCAACTCCTTTTTTTGTGAGATGCCGAGTGCTGCTCGAAATATTTGTGTATTCTGTTTACCAACTCTTTATCTTGTGCAGAAGTTCTGAATGATTGGAAGTACGCAAAGGTTACCGCAATGCCCAAAACAGAAAACCGGTCGCTTATCGCTTCGTACACATTAATGTACTAATGTATTATGTCTCGGCTGCCCCCCCCCCCCCCCCCACCTTATGTTATGCCCTAACCCAAAGGCCTTTAAGGGTAAATAAATTATGGTGATGATGTAAAGATGACGACCAATTTCATTGCTCAAATATTGAAACATATTTTGGTCTTTGTGAATGACAACAACATAATTGACTCCAAGCAGCACGAGCTTCGGAAGGAACTATCTACAACAAACAGCTTCTCGAAACTATTCACGCATTCGCAGAAATTCGAGACAGAGAGGGTCAAACAGATATGATATTTATAAATTTCTAAAAGGCATTCGACCATGTGTCCCACTCGAAATTAATATTAAAACTACATCAATACTTAAAAATGATTCACTGCTTGCATGGATTTGTGATAATAGACCATTAAAGTTACAGATTGTGTTTACTGATGGAGTGTGTTCTGCCTCAGCACTGGTTCATGTGGGCATTCCACAGGGGTCTGTACTTGGACCCCTTTTCTTTCTAATCTTCGTCTAGTGACCTAATAAAAAAAGTAACCGTGAAAATAAGATTATTTGCAAATGACTGCATGCTATATCAACAAGTTATATGCTTTAATGACCTGGTCTGTTTGAATTCTTTATTAACCAAGGTAAAAGTGTGGTGTGCCACATGGAAAATGACTAATAATGCAAAAAATAAATGGTCGCTCTGTCTGTATACGAAAACGGCACCATTAAAAATTTTCTTACAGCATCAGTTAGCAGCTACAAATACTTGAGTACCGTAATTGAATCCGGCCTTATATGGAGCGAACATACATCCTGTATTGCAAAAAAGGCGGAGGCCGCTACGACTGTCGACACAAGACATCCGTCTTTTAGACTACGAAACGTATACAGACCAATTATTGATTACGCCTCAATAATATTCCACCCGCACACCCATAAAGATATTGCACAATTAGAAAACATTCAGAGAAAATTGGTTAGGCTCGCATTTAACTGCTATAGCTGGCAAGTACCTCCGACGGTTCCTTTAAAGAAACCAAACTTGAAGCCACTAAAATTAAGACATCACAGTGACAGACTGAAATACACGTATTTACTTCATCATGGAGTGCTAGGGATAGGTAAGGATGCGTATAATATTTTGTTTCTCGCCCAGACGGTCGAATCATCCGAAAACTTAAAAGAATTTTCTTGCAGAACCGACGTATTTAAAACTCGTTTTTCTACGGACAGTAAATGAGTGGAATGCACTCACCGCCAGTGCAGTAAAATTTCTGACGGTCCAGTCAATTTGCAGCATTCTCAACAGCATTTAGACGGGATACTGTTACTTTTCAGCCATTACACGCTAGGCCTTGAACGCTTCATTTGATTCGCCATTTTTGTGCGTAGACTTCGGTTTGCTCCTCAAGCGATCATGCATGCGTAATGCATTTTAGCATATCAGTACGATTATGGTGCCTTTTCTGCGCCTTGTTATATATGTCGTGTTTCCCTTTTCGTTAGCGTTATTACTGCCTGATTTCCTCCTGCACAACCTGTGCGGATCAAGAAATGCTTGTCTGCTAGATTGGCAACTTTTTTCTTCACCCACTTTGAGAGATATCATTTCTTGTGGTATTTTTGTTGGTGTTCTTTAGTTTAAATATTGTAATGCTTTTTATGCTATTCATTTTGTTCAGTGTTTATCACACTGGCCACTCCTGCCAGAGGCCTAAGACTGAGGCCAGCAGTATTTTGTAAATAAATAAAGCTCGAAAGAAACACAGAAATTCCAACACCATAGCAAGAGTAAAAACATACAGTTTAATTTTTCTACAGACACTCATTTGTGAGCTCGAACAGTTTGTTTATTATGTGCTGAAAAAATAGCATACAAACCAAGCTGTATTGCCGCGCACCATTTCGTCATGAAAGAAAACCCTCAAGCTACGGAAAACAAGAAAACTGTTACTGAAATAATCGAAACAAAAGCCTGTTGGCCGCGATGCTTGTTCATCCTCGCCATGTGTGGTTTTGTGTTACTACCGTAACCTGGAGTGCTGAAAAGGGTATTCGAAACAAGCGATGTCAATAATGGTGAACATTCTAAAAAGTCATCATTGCAACATAACAGCAACTGTGTTCGCTTAAATTATTGACTGGAAG
Source organism: Amblyomma americanum (assembly GCA_030143305.2). Taxonomy (NCBI): domain Eukaryota; kingdom Metazoa; phylum Arthropoda; class Arachnida; order Ixodida; family Ixodidae; genus Amblyomma; species Amblyomma americanum. The sequence goes on along the minus strand of JARKHS020032341.1, from coordinate 69,040 downwards.
AAACGCCGCTGGAAACAATTTAATTATTATGTCGACGATTACAAGTCCACGAAATGCAAAGCAGCTACAAGTATAATTTCACTCTTGGCGTCCCAAGGTATTTTCGCCATCGAAGAAGCACTTCTGAATGAACTTGTGCTTACAGCGATGCAGGAGGCACAATCCTAAGTGTATAAATGCAGTGCATGACTGTTGCACTTGAACAATTCCACCACGCAGCGCTAGCAGAAGCCGCAGTGTGATTGGTGCTTATTGAACAGTTATGTAATGTACGTTATTTCGATATGAGCTTTCTCCAAAGGAATAAGAAAAGAATAGTGAACTGAATGTAACGTGAAGCGACCAAGAAAACCCTCGCGTTAAATTAGAGGTCCCGTAAAAATAGGAAAGAGCACACGCTGGTAAGCGGAATGAATTCAAGCTCTCATCTATTTTTTCATTAAAAGTACACTCCGAAAAGATTCTCCCGGAGCGCGCGTGTTACGACACCACCGTCTGGCCGACGCGCGCCGCTACACTTACGGAAACTCATCTGGCTAAAAGCTTTCCAATAATGTACCGGCCTCTTCCAGTTCAGTAATGCTGTCTAGTGTCTGCTTTTGTTTTTTGTTGTTTTTTGCAATTACAACCGCTGCTCGCTGTTAGGTCAGTGTTTAGTTTCAACACTGCTTAACGGCGGCATTTCAAGAAATTACTGTACTGGCTGAAGAGTCGCATAGTTCTTCGAAGTTCATGTGCATTCACGGCAAAAGCAGCGTGTTCTCTGGGCGAAAAAGGATTGCACATTTAGTAGCTACCATCTCAGTCATTCGTAAAATTCGTAATTCGTAAAATTCGTAAAATATTACACGAGACCTAACACACCGGAGGCACATATGAACAGCCAAAGAGTAATTAGGCACAGCCATTATCTATAAAGGCAGAACACGCTATATAAATTGCAGAGAAGTGCTAGAACGCTTTTCCGGCACTTCCCTGAGCGCGAATCAAGGAACAAGTTGCCCACACAAGGCCCACGAATATGCTACAGTTAACCCACAGTTACTAAATGCGCGGAGTAGCACATGCATTTCACACCACCACAGCTGTTGCTGAAATTCACATTACCGCAAGGGTAAACCTGAGGTGATTCTTTTTTTACAGCGGAAGCTGTTAAAGTCCCGTTAGTTGGGTTGAGCTAATTCGTAATTCTTCTACCCTTTAATCCACCCACTGTGGTGATGCCCTCCCGTAACACGTGCATACAGTTCATCTTGCAGAGTCAGGTTTTGCTCCAGAATCTCCTACACATGTCCTGCCACTTCTCAGATCAGAAGGTTGCCCTCGCGCCTATATCTCAAGGACTGGGAGAGAAGGACTTGAAAACCGAGAATGTCTGAAAAATAATAAGAGTGGTCTACAAGTGGTACATATATGCATGATGCTGTGAAATTCTTAACCTAAATATATTGCGAAATGAAAACACCTCAACAGCAATCGCTCAATCTCGGCTTACACACCGGTAACCATCCTGTTAGTTTTTTTTTTCATAAGCCGCGTTTTTTTTTCTACAACTTCGCGCGTGGTACATCAGGCATTCATTATAAAGCGTAAGTAACGAACTTTAATTCAGCTCATCCCGTTGGGACCCAACAGCCTGGGACGTTGCGTTCACTTTATTCTCGTTCGATCTAACTTGCCAAGCTTCGAGACACAGTCGCCCTTGAAGCAATGCCACCGGCAGGCGTCGGGCACTAATTCATGGTTGCGCCTCGTAAGCAGGCATCATTCACGAGAGCGAGGGTCCCTGCGCCTGCACGCCACACGTCACCTCCCCGCCCCGGTAGCTGCGCCACTCGTTGCGAGCGAGGCCGATTGTCGGCTCGCTACGAGATTACGGGTTGCTCACGGCAGCGCCCGAACAAAGGCTGCGCTCGGCTTGGCCCCTAGTATAGGCACGGTCCGTACAGAGAGAAAGAGACAGAAGGGAAGAAAAGAGAGAAAGAGGGAAATGCTGTCCCTAACGGCCGCACCGTAGCTACGCATTCCCATGCACTGCGGCTCATGGAAAACCATGCAGTGCTCGTGCGGCCAGCGAGCTGGTAGAGTCGGTTCTCCTGGAGCCGAATTCACAATGCTGATAGTGTGTAAGATAGGCTCGTGATTTTTTAGCATCGTTGAGACAGTCATTGAGATGCCATTGAGAACGACTCCTCCTGCGGCCAAGAGGTGGGCGCTGTCGATAATATGCACTTTAAAATGATTAAACCAGCCCATTCAATTCTCTGGACCAGGAGGCGCTCGTCGCCGGACCATTCGAAGTGGGATGCGAATAACCTACACCTAATCTGCGGTGACGTGGACCGATCAAATGTAGGCCTTGGAGCGGGAAGGAGAGGCAGAAAGGGCCCAGTTATCGCCACCACTTCCTCGCCAAAGAGTAGAAGAAGCGGCATTGAAAGTATTAGTGATCGTCTGACGCGGGACCAAGCTCTTGTTCACTGGGCCACAACTTCGCCAACTCTCGTCTGCGTTCCACGTAGCTGCACGCTTTTACCAGCGAGGCAACAGTGTGGAACCTATGTGGAGGAGGAGCACCAGTGTCTTCGTTTCTCAGCGCGAGGCCTTCTCTTTAGCGCCGCAGGAACGCTTTGTCTTGCCGGTCGTAAGCAGGCCAGGGCCGCACCACCACGGGCGGCAGACCCGTTTTCTCACGAGAATGGCGCTGATTAATGAGAGAGCGGCGGCGTATTCTGCCGCCGCAGCAGCCGCCACCGTGGCAGAGGCCGCCGCCACCACCGCCGGACGGCGCATGCGCGGAGGAAGGAACTGCTTCCCGCGGGCATACAGTATACAGAGCTCGTCGGCGATGTGAAGGCAGCGCGAAAGGTGAAAGGGAGGGGAGAGGGCCGAACGCTTTCTGTATATCGAAGAGGTTTCTTCCCTAGCTCCCTCCTAACCCCTTCCGCCCTGGTCTTTCCCCTCCTTGTTTAGTGGCGTGTAATTAAGGATGCAATTTCTCCGAGCCCGGGTTACGGCTCGGGCCGAAAAGCGCTCTTGTGTTTTATGGGGCCCCCGTAGCCCTCCTTCGTTCCGCTGCGCCATCTTCCGCGGCCCGTTCGTTGGTCCGTTGCAGTTTCTTTAGCTGGAACGAGTGCGGCAGCCAGTGTTTCTCCTTTCTATCCGCTGCTGGTGGCTTGCGCAAGCGCACCCCCGGAGCTGGCAATTCGTTTCCCACGAGTGATTGCAGCCGCGCTGATTTGGTGCCTGCGGTCGCTTGCCGGGGCGCAAGTAATGAAACAAGTTTGATCAGTGGCCTTGTCTGTGCCCTTTTTCCAGCGCCCTCCTTTCCGGAGCCCAGGATCAATATTAGAACAAGGTAATGTTCCCGCGTGGTAGCGAGAGCCAATGTAACGAGCCGGTCTTTTTGTTTTTCCTCTGCCACTGTCTCGTTGCCGTTGATGACTCGCTCTGCCCAGTGACCTCGGGTGCTTTGCTGAACGAGTAAACAAAGGGCATTGCCTAGGGGGCCCTCCAATACCCAGTTTGTTTTTGAATTGCAGACATAATGACCCCGATGTCAACATGGAGGCGGGAGAGGAGGCTGATGACTTTACGCTAGCCACGTCTCTGGACGCCTTGCGTGTGTTTGGATAACTTGTACTGCAAAAGTGGCACTTCAGGAGCACATTATCGGACGGATAATGCAACACTACATTAACGCGCACACAGTCCGCCTTTTATTCTCACCTCCCATTCTCTGGCCTTATTTCTTTTTTTTTTCTTTTTTAATGCCCGATCCTTTTACTCGCTGTCGACCTAGACTAAAGCTACGGCCTATTTAAAGCTACTTCACTCGTCGTCTCGTTTATCTAACTCTGGCTGATTTTCGGAGAATGAAATTACGGCGCGGTTCTCCCTCAGGCTGGCATCCCGTGGGGATTCTGTAAGCAGACGGAAGATAAGGCGCCCTACGGCACTTACAAGAACCCGTCTTTACGGGGCCATGTCTTACCGCCAGATATCCGACATTGTATTGCGATCCCCCCCCCCCCCCCCCTCCCCCTTGACAGCTCCTACTTGGGGCGCCAAACTCGCGGGGTGCTAAAGAAGAGAGGCGGGAAAAAAATAAGAGAAAAACAAGAAGATAGGCAGAAAAAGGGGGCAGTAAGAGTGACGCCAGAAACACGATGGAGACAGCGATGGAGGTGGAGGCGGAGCGATGAGCCCCCGAGGGCGCCAAAGTGCCGATGGAGGCGTTGCTGCGCTACAGCATAGGCAGCCGTTGCTGCTATGTTCGGGCCCTCCCAAAAGACTTCAACTATCGGCCGAAAGTTTGGAGCGTGACTTGAATTTTACATTGGTCTGAGAAACAAAAAGGCGTGAAGAAAAAACGAAGAAAGTGGAAAGCAGCTGATTCTTCGCCAAGGCCCCGCGCGTAGATCAAAGGGCTATCTTTCTTTCGTAATCCCCAGGGGGCATGCTTGTTTTCGTCTTACCAGTGGCACGTCTTTTGCGTCTGGCGTTTGGTGCCCCCGAGCTACTGATCTGTCTTGGAAGCAGCGATCGAGCGCCGTCTCGCCTGCGTTACAAGTTATTTCAACCGACCAAAGGAAAGAGTCTGACGAAAGTGCAAGTAAAAAGAAAATAGCAGTCACTCGGACGTGCTGCAGAGATTCGAAAAGATTCGCGCTCGTCCGCAGCACGCGCGCTTCGATTCTGACTTGCAGCTCTGTACTTGGCCCTGTTTCAGTGGGGTTATCGATTACATTTACGTTGCCGTTGTCATCGATTCCTTCGTACTCTTAGTATTGTTCTTCGTTTCATGCATTTCTGACTGGTAGCACAAGTTAACTTTGATTTTAAAGCCCACTGCGCCGAAGAACTGACGAGATGACTTATCTAATCTGATTGGAGTTCGGAGCGTCCTACAAAGCGTCAGACACGGGTTCTGTTTTATTTCCTTATACGTAGCGGGCTTTATCCTCTTAGTACAGAGCGTTTTAAGCTGCCAGATGTGATGATAGCCCAAACAAGAAAACGAAAAACCTATTCACTTGAGCCATTTCCTCGGACGCCGCGTTGCTGAGTGGCGTTGAATGGCATTTTGAAAGGCGAACATTTTTCCGAAACCCGAGCCGAATGTAAACACCCTAGAGAAGCGCGCTAGTGAGGACACAACAGATAATCAAGCCAAGCTCACAAACACATTAATGCTCACGGGCAAACATGCGCAACAAACAGATGGGCGTGTTTTTGGTGTCGATAAGGAAGGGAAGGCGCCGTTTTCTAAACAGAGCCATCGAGCGTTATCTTACGCTTACCACCAGTCCTAAGCCACGCAGTGCAGAGAGTCTGTGGAATGGGAGAACGTGAACGAAAAAAAAAAGATAATCCCTTATTAGAGCACTAACGCCGTCCTTTTCAAGTCGGGGACGATTTTTTTTTTCCATGCGTTTAGTGCCGGTGCCGGCTGAGCGGAAACGGACTTCTAGAAGGCTGCTATACGGAGAGCGCGGCGCCGCAGGCGACAGAGGCGTCATTTCCGAGCTGAAACGCGAGCAAAGTTTCGCTGGAACGAAGCGATCACAACCAAATGAAAAAAAAGGGGGGGGGGGGAGCGAAGAAGTTGCAGCAGCCCTCGAGCACTAAGCTCGGCTATCGAGAGCAATCCAAAGCTGCAGCCATTGAGGCCAGCTTCTGCCTCTGCTGGAGCAGCACTTTGTTCGTCGCGTTTTTCTCGTTTTCATTTTTTTTCCGACGTCTTTTTGCTTAACGCCCCGCGCCCAGCGAACCGGAGCGCTTCGCTTCCGAGGCGATCCTCGGACGCCGCTGGCCGCTACTGCAGCGCCCCCTTTCATCCCGAAGAGCGAGCGGCGCCTCCAGAGCCATTGGCCGGTTTGAGATTGCGCCGCGCTTCTCTAAGCCCGCCGCGGCCCGCTCCATTTGCTCTTAATATTTCGCGCGCCGCTTCGTTTTCTTTGTGCGCGCTTCCCCATCATGACGCTTATGACCGAGTAACGGAAGAAAGGATGAAGGGAGGACGTTACTGAAAGTCTTGTTCTCGGCCCATTGTCCGGCTTAACTGCGATTTTTTTGTATATGTGTTCGCTGGCGTTGGGAATGGCGGAGTTTGTTGCTTTCTACATTTCATGATGAACTTGGCGTTGAAAAGTGCGAGCCTGCTGCAGGCTGCCCCACCGGGATCAGGTGCAGCGGAACTCGTCGCTAAGAGCAGGGGCTTAGTCGCTCGGCGCCTTCTTGCCCAAAACTAAGCGCACTCTGCGCTTCTCCGACTGAACGCCCGGAGTTTATACCTCGTGGAATAAAGACTGCAGAGAGAACAGCGGCTCTTTATTACTGTTTTGCCCTTATACGCGATTAGATGTTTCAGTGCAACTTGTGCAAATTGACAGTAACGCGAGGGAAATCACGTGAGTGATAGCTTCTGCCCAAAGTGAAACCCCGAAGTGAACAAACATTCTCTCGAACGGAGTATCGCAAACACTTTCTTACTGCTCTGATCAACGTAGAATCGGAACAGACAACTGGTAGAGTCCACAGTGATCTTCAGGTAGTCACAGTAGGCAAGAAATAATAGGCAATAGAAGTCCCAATAGCATTAGAAGTCTCAATAGAGCCATTAGAGGTCCTAATATGCAATAAATAGGTACGGCTTATGCGGCGCCTATTTTAAGAAGTAGCACGTTCTTGTGGCTAGTTGGTTCATTGCAGAAAAAAAGGTTAGGACTGCGGGAATGGCACACGCCTGTGTTGTCATTTTTGTTCCTCCTTCTCCTGTCGTGTCTCATTCGCACAGTCCTAACCTTTTTTTTCTCCCTATTTCTACATGCTGCCTATTTCAGGCTGCTCAGATGTGCGTAGAGAAAAAAAATGTACTCAGGTACGTGAAAAGAGCAATATTTTCATTATTGTTTTATGCGTGCCTGAATAAACTGAGTAAGAATTTATTCGCGCCAATAAGACACAAATAGTTACCGTGATTCAGAACGCTTACGCCCAAATAATATTCTGTTCCGCCGTTTAAGCGATTCGAAAGAAAATGCTGTGGTCTATGTCGTCTATTTCAGAAAGGGAATGGTGTGCGATATTTATTTTTACCTGTTTATCTCTTCGGGGGATAAGACTGTTAAAAATCAAGTATAACAAAGCAATAATTCTGACTTGGGGTGCTACATACCATACAGGGCAGCATATTGCACGGTTTTTAGTATTAACAATTGAGTTGGTGCTCGAACTTCATCAGCCTGACTACGCCCTCTGCAGGACAAAGGACTCCGCCATATCTCTTCAAATAACCGTGTCCTGTGCCAGCTGCGGCCACCTCTTAATCTCATACACGCACATAACTTTATGCCACCCCCTGCTATGCTTGCCTTATCTTGGTTATCCAGTCAGTTACCCTAAACGATCATGGGCTTTACTGTCTTCGCATTACATGCTGCGCATGTCCATTTGTTCTTGATTTCGGAGAGGATGTCATTAACCCGCGTTTCCACCCTCACCCGCTCTGCCCTCTTCCTGTCCCTTAACGTTAAACTAATCATTTTCCTTTCCATATCACGCTGTGTTGTCCTAAATTTAAACTGAACCTTTTTCGTTAGCCTCCACGTTTCTGCACCGTAGGAGAGTCGTTTCGATACAGCTGCTATATACTTTTCTCTTGGCGGATATTGGTTTGGTTTGGTTTATGAGGGTTTAACGTCCCAAAGCGACTCAGGCTATGAAGGACGCCGTATTGAAGGGCTCCGGAAATGTCGACCACCTGGGGTTCTTTAACGTGCACTTACATCGCACAGTACACGGGCCTCGGATATTGGTAAACTGCCATTAATGATCTCAGAGAACCTGCCAAATAAGCTCCACCCCATTATTCTTCTAGTTAAATCACACTTGTTCTCCGGATCTGCGGTCCCTACCTGTCCTAAGTAGGCATATTCCCTGTGTAGTTCCAGCGCCGATCTCTACCAGTCGTAAAGTGCTGCTTCCTTCCGATATTGTTGAACATTACTTTGGTTTCCTGCGTTCTAATTTTTGAGACACAACGCTCTGCTCTGCCTTTTTAGGTCTTTGATCATATCTTGCAATTCATCATCCCCAGAGTTACTTAGGAAAATAACGTCATCAGCGAATCACATGTTGCTAAGGTGCTTTTAATTAACTCTTGCCCCCATCTGTCCCCAATCCAGGCCTCTGAATACCTCTTGTACACATGCGGCAAACAACATGAATGAGGCGTAGTTTAACCCCTTCGCTACCGAAGGCGAGCTGGGTTCGTCCACTTAGTTTGGACCGCTTCTGCCGAGCATGGACTACGCACGCCTTCGCTTGCGCAGGTGCCCAGCCCGTATCGAATAGTAGCTTCGTTGGAGCAATGCTTCTAGTATACGCTGACATCAACATATGACGCGACAGAAAAAAAAAAATCAAATCAAGTTTTATAAGCTGGCAAATCCTGCCAAAAATAATTTGAACCCTAACAACGACCAGACATGGCAGGCTACGGTAGGGACAGTTCCCGCCGGGACGAGTCCGAATGAAGGCGTGCCGTAGTTTCCTCAGATTCAGAAGCCGAAATCAATCTCTCTTCTGAGAGTACGAGTGGTACCAGTGAGTTGTGCTTCACTTCGGAGTCGATGGATTCTGAGCACGACGACGTATCTCGGCGTGCAGGCCGTGGGCAGGGGTTAAACCCCTTTCCCCTCCCCATCTCCTCTGCGTTTTCCATTAAGGAAGGGAAGGTGACGCATCCGCACCTCAAGATGAACGTATAGAGATTCGCATGGCTGAAAACCTTCAGACTCACAGCTTAAATGCGAAGGGAAGCGTCCGTTGATTTTCGCCAGGTTTGGGTATCCCTTTCCTCGTTACATACGCGTCGCTGCTTCATTTGTTTCGACTGGTTTAGAGAGGCATAAAATGAAAAGTACCCGAAATGAAACTCGGGCGCAGTGCGAAGACTGTGGTGTCGCGCTGTGCGTGGTACCGTGCTTTTATGGTACCATACAAATAGAATTCATTTCACGCCAGACCAGATCTTCCACAGAAGTTATTTCCGACCGCTTTTCTCGACAGTAACAACGCGTGAAGGTGAGATTTCGGGGCGAACACTTCAGGCACAAACAGGAACTCCTGAGTGATATGCAGTAAAGCCAAACGGGCGCAAATGTTTTGCACATATTTTGTTGCATTTTTAATAATGTACTTCATTACGTTTGCGTAAATACAGTAAACTTTTTCACCATTTATATCCTTTAGTTTCTTGAATCAAATAATGCAAAAATTACCATTTTTTATGACTTTCTGTTGGAAGAGTTCTGGAGGTGAAGGGCTAATGTAAGAATCACAGGAGTCACTTCACAGACGATTACAGGTGCGCCTCTCAGAAACACGTTTGCTGGTATTTGCTTACGTTATCAGGAATTTGCGTCAGCTCATTTGCGGCATATGCCGCTTCACTCGAAGGAGTCGCATTTTTTGGTACAATGAATCATGCATATAACGAACCGAATTTTTCCGCAAGATTTTGGTTATAGGTGATTTTCCGCACCCGTCAAAGGCAGCGGCATCTCGATGCTTTGCCTAAAGTTTGTTCCAAAGCAACTAAAAGTTTATCTATCGGGCGTTTGTAGAAACGACGTGAATGTAGAGACTCTTTCAGGTGTCAAAAATACAGTTTTTGATGAATCTACAGCGCAAGTTGCTTTTTACTATAAGGACCTCAAACAAGAACTGAGCTTTCTATTTTTTAATTGCGTGTCTTTCGAAGCCACGAAACAAATTAGCCAGAATTACCATTTTCGCAACATGTTTACCCGGTCTCACACCTCCAGATGTGTTTATTTGTCGAGAGCCGAGTGGCCGTTATTAAAGAGAAATATGCAACCGAGTGGTCTAACGCTAAGCCGCACAAATTAAAAAGGTTCTCGGTTTGAGCCCTCGCTACCAAGGTTTATTTATTTGTTTTTTTTTCTTTTTACAGAACAAGCTACAGCAGCTAGTTTCTTGCGATGCGCCTCGTGGCAGCAAATATGTGCACTTGGGCGCTGTTCAGAATACCTGCTAACGTTCATTTGTGTTTACAATCCAGGTGCCCTGGGCACTAAAAGAGACTTCTAAGCATAGTCCTAAAAAGCTAGCTGAGGGCATGCTAATAAGGCAGCAAAAATTTAACTTGTGTGTCCGCTGAGTGTCCTTATTATTTCCAATCTGCCCGATGACTTTCGTGCAACATCATCTCACCTAGTATTTGCTTAATCGCGATGACTGTGCAAATAACCGCTGGACTGCTAAAGACAATATTTCATTTCTCTAGATCGGCGCCACTAACATAATTATCTGGCGCCAGTTGTGGAACACAAAAATAAATAGTTGAAAATATCAGGCCATGGGAGCTTTTTCTAAATCTTTCTCATGGGTGCCGTATTTCCTTCCCTCCTCTATTTTTGAGCCGTTTATCTCCCGTTCATACCTTGCTATTGCGGCGCTCACGGCACCTCTAGGTTGAACAGACAAGGAAGCTGGGATTAAGCACGGAGAGTGGCGCCAGCGTACATGTGAAAGCGGTGACCAGATTATAGATAAAAGGCCTCTCAATCGGCTCGCCGATCGCTGCCGGTGCTTGGTCACACTGCCAGCGGTCCCGACCATCCAACGAGCCGAGCCGTTTCTATAACAAGTCTGGGGTAGCAGCCAGTGCTGCGTTGTAGAACAATAGAGGAAGCTCAGCAGCTATTGCTGCACATCACCGCTGCACTGTTCGCGCCGTCATAATAACGTCAGGGCGGTCACTGTGTTGGTTTGGCCCATAATAAAAAAATTGTTTTGATCCTGTCTGTGGCACGTTACTAAACGCATGACACGCAGACCTTTATTCCTTAGCATGAAGACGCCAGCTTCATCGGCCCAACGTGAGTGATTCTGTAGTCATATTGCTAGTAACCTGTCGTGTAAATAAGGTGCTCATTAAATTAATGCAAAAGCTGACTGTATGGAGAGACACTTCGTTAGGAACATTTGCATGGCACCGTCATCAATAAAAAACGGTCCTCTGTATAACTCACTTGTGGCTATTGGTTGAATACGCATCGTCAGTACTGGACCAGATGCGGCACAACATCTTTCCATTCAATTATTCTCATTCGATTGTAAGTGCACATTCAGCGTTCATCTGCTGTTGAAGTGTACCTTTAACTAGTTTCTCGCCGTTAATTAGCTTGTGTCTGTTGTCTGGTTCATTGCTCTACTACAATAATTTTTCCCCAGCATCCTTATCTACTATTATATTATCAACACTGTCCAGAGATTTGGATTAGTTTGGTTTATGGTTTAGGGCGGTATAAAGTCCCAAAGCAACTCAGGCTATGAGGGACGCCGTAGTGAAGGTCTCCGGAGATTTCGACCACCTGGGGTTCTTTACCGTGCCCTAACATCGCACAGTACACGAGCCTCTAGAATTTCGCCTTCATCGAAATTCAACTGCCGCGGCCGGGGTCGAACCCGCGACTTTTGGGTCAGCAGCCCAGCGCCATTACCACTGAGCCACCGCGGCGGCTAGATTTGGATTAAACCATAGCCACTCATGTGTTCTACAATTGGTGGCAGGCAAAGCAGTCGATTTATAATTTCAAGAAACTGGGGTGCAGTCCCATAGGACATTCCTTGAACCGAGTCGTCTACCACAGGCAGCTGCCTCTTGAAACAATCTGCAGAGTTCAAATGCTTAATTCGCTATGTGCGATTCTCTTTAATTTTTACTTGGTTTTTCTGGTTTGTTAGCTTGGAGACACCTGTTGTTCACACAGCAAGAATTAGTTTAGAGAATTAGATTAGATAGAGCAAGAATTAGAATTAAACATGTTCTAAAATTTTTGAAACTAGGCTTTTTGAGAGAGAAGAGCGCTTTTTTTGGTACAGCCTTTTCAGTGCTGTAGCGGATCATAATGCAGCTAAAATATTCGAGCTAGTAGGCTGGTTAACTAATATTGAGTAGTCTCCTTATTTATTGAGAGGTAAGCCGCCCATCTTAAGCAGTATCCATATGGGTTTTATAACTACGCAAACACATTTGCACTCGGTGGTGTAGCCCAACAAATTTTACCTACATCGAGCCAAAATAAACGCGTTTTCAAAAAACTCGCAGGCAAGCAAACTCTCCAGACAACGTAACTGGTCCAAATAGCCAAAATTTGCTGGGACATAACGCCGAGGATCACTGCGTTTTCGAAATTCTAAAAAGTGATCTGGATATTTCTTATGGTGGGCTGCGCGCTCCTAAAAAATCCGGAGACCTAGAATTATAGTGAAAAAGTTAACTATTCAATGTTTTTTACTACCCTACTAGTTAGTACGTCTTAAGTGTATTTTGATGCGCTACAGCGCGAAAAACGCCGTGCCGAAAAACGCACTCTTTTAACTCAGAAAGCTTACTTTTAAAATTCCAGAATATCAGAGGCGAAACACTTAGTGTCGAGTGCGATTTTTTTTGTGTGTGTGTGTGGTGCGCCACTCTCTTCTGCAGCGCACGCGCGCCTCAGGGTAAAACGAATAAATAAGCAAATTGCTTGTTAAATGTGTTTTTATAAAGCGAGTCATTGACTCAGAATCGAACGAAAGCAATTCTGGCTTAGAACGAAAAAAAGGTACGATTTTTTTTAGATAGATGGTGAGAGATCTGCGTACGCTTCAGGCAAGAAGTTCTTGCCTTCTGCCGGCTTCCAGATCATTAGGAACAAGTAACAAGTTGTACCCGGTGTGCTTCAAGGCTTCTTTGGTCTCTTATCACTTTGCTCTTCATAACCTAAGGGAATGCGACAATGAGCGCCGGTGGTAAAAACCAGAATCTTTCCATTGGACAGAGACGAATAATAAAAATAATGCAAGAGAAAGGGCGATGACTTCTATAATGACCGTTTTTTTTTTTCGACGCGAGAAACTGCGGCCACCGCAAAACTAAAAGAAGCGGCGGCACAAGGCATGCTTAACGGTATGTGTTTGTTCTTCGTTTTGTTTATTTTTCTTGGTTTTACACTTAGTGCCTGAAACACTGAAGCTGAAGACGCAAACCACTTTGGCAAAAATATCAACTAGAGTCAATTTAAAGCTTTATCAACAGGCTGCAGTTCTATTCGTAGTAAGCGGAATTGTTCTCAGAATTCTGTCTGGGCCGAAGCACGTGCTCAAGAACAATTGACAAGAAGTACGGCAACATGAAACGTACTACACAACTTTATGGTTTAAACCGGGCTGGAGAAATAAGGCTTAACATTAGAGTCTGCAAAATGTGTTGTCCGCAAAACAAAGAAGTAAGAAAAAAAATATTCGTCGCCCTCACTATCTGAATATTGAGCTAAGCGGGTTTTTTGTTCAAGTTTTAATTTGAGTGCTAAATGTTACCTTGCCTTGTATCTCATGGTGTTGCCCCTCCTGCCTAGGCCTACCAAAGCTAGCAGTATTGAATAAATGAATAAATAAATAAATAAATAAATAAAATGAGATTCATGGCTACATCATCATCGTCATCCTTATTACACCCACTGCAGGGCAAAGGCCTCTCCCATGTCTCTCCAATTAACCCTATCCTTTGCCAGCTGCATCCACCCTTTGCCTGCAAACTTCTTAATCTCATCCGCCCACCTAACCTTCTGCCGCCCCCTGCTACGCTTACTTTCTCTTGGAATCCACTCCGTTACCCTTAAGGACCAGCGGTTATCTTGCCTTCGCATTACATGACCTGCCCAAGCCCATTTCTTCCTCTTGATTTCGACTACGATGTCATTAACCCGCGTTTGTTCCCTCACCCAATATGCCCGCTTCCGGTCTCTTAGCGTTACACCTATCATTTTTCTTTCCATGGCTCGCTTGCATATACATGCGTGGCATGGCTACATATACGTGTCTAATCATTGGGTAATAAGGGAGTCATTTGAGAGTAATTTGCCTTTATTCCTGGAAGAGGACGAGCTTTTGTTCTTAAACGAAACTTAAACGAAGTTTCTGAGCAAATAGCTCAGCTTCCCTTTTTAGCCGTATACCTTCACTCGTAGGATGCTAGGAATATATATTAAAAGTACTCTTCATCTTGGGATTGTCTCCTAAATTCATCGGAATATATGGTCACACTCTGCCTTGTTAGTACAGTGAGTTTCCATGGTTTGAATCACGGAGACGAATTGAAGGAAGGTTCCAGCGCTCGTTCTCCTGACCTAATGCAAGTAACACTGCGTTTAATTTTCCGTGCAGGAAAGAATATATCGTTCATCTGGGCATTACAAATCCTGTCCTTTTTTTCTAGTTGTCATGTAAACACTGCGATGCACTGGTTACGAAGTTCAAAAGCTGAAAGCAGACTATACTGAATCGTTGATACACGGAATAAGAAAATGCGCCCGGGCTCCAGGTGGAGATCATCGTAACATATTTGCTCATGTTTTGATGAAACATCATAAAGGATGACGGCGTAGACATATAAGAATACAGACAGACCCACCTTCTTTGCCGGCCGGAATAACACGTAAGGAATGTTCTTTGACAAAGTTCACCGCGTAATGAACAGGGGAACAAGAGATAACAAGCCCGCATTTGGCCATGCTGTCGACCCCTTGAGATATGCACAGCTGTTTTTCTTCACCCGGTACTTTGTTCGAGACCTGTCTCAAAAGCGACAAGAGGTCGGGCGCTGTATTCTTCGGCTGAACAGTGAATTTCGGACCAAAACCCTGTATCTTAGACACGTCATTGGGGAGGTGCAGGTTTTATGGGTTGTGGACTTGCCCTCTTGAGTTATGAGTTTGCTGCGCCTCAAAAACCTCGCATTCTGAGTCTTAGCACATCCACTGTCTCCTCGACGGTCAACAAGAATGGCCATTAAGATACGAGCTTTGTAGACCCTTGTTTAATTTACCGGAACTAAAGCTGGTGCACAACAAGATTTGTTTACATTCGACAAGGACGACTTACGCTACTTAATGCCTTGTATTTGCCCTTCCCCTAGTAGCGAGGCTCCTCCAGCGCGGTGCCGATCGCTACTGCGCATATACGGTGAACAACCAACATGCCCAAACAAAAGGTTTCAGCTAAACGGTAGGCCTAGGCTTCCCTTAGTCTTACTCACGCTTGCGTTAAATTATATTTGTAGAGGTGAATATTGTCAAAAGAGGAATTCGCGCAGCCGTTCTTTTCCCAGATATTTCCTAATGTGCGCTGGAGACTTTTGTCTTCATAACTATGCCTCTGAAAGGGGACTCAAGGTTTCAATGGTGAAGTACGAAGCGTAACGCTTGTACACTAACTACATACGCATATATAGAGACGATAGTAGCATACACGCACTTGCGGTTTAATGAAAAATTACAGATGAATTGTTACAGGAATATTGCCGTATTCTAGCGCAGTTGATCTCGCGCGGCAGTTTCGTAACGTGGTTAGGCAGGGTATCTAAAGTCGCAGAAACTATTACAAGCAAGCTAGGTAAGCCGTTTACGAAAACGCTTTGGGTATTTTCTCCTCAAGAACCGCTATATTGACCCGTAATGTCGATTAGCAAGAAACTATGTAGCCATTTTGATTGCTAGGTGCGGATCCTGTTGCAGAGGGAGAAAAAAAGCAGATGGCATTAATTACTGCTACACAGACTACTTTAAATTTTTGAACAAAATTATGGAATAAAATACATTGGCGCGAATCTTTGCAGTGTTTGTTCATTCTTAAAAGCTGCTTGCATGCCGCTTTATTGCTTTGTTTGCGATGCAAGACGCGACCAGATTTGTCTCGATTGATCGCATCAAGACGGAGCTGATTCTACATTGTTCCAGAATATTCTAGTAACTTTCCACGCGTTATCTCGAAAGTTCGCTATCAGCTTTAAATTGAGCACGGCCGAGAGCGTCCGGCATTCAGTTCGACGACCGCAGAGCCCGCTTGTTGCTACGACGCCGCCGAGTGGTTCAGTCCATTGTGGGCGCAAGTCAGCAAAAATAAAGAGTTTTATTTAGACTCCATTTTCGCTATTTTTCTGCTCTCCAGATTGCAGTCACCACTTCGTGAAGATATTCTAAAGGATTCTCGGATTCTGAAATCTTCTTTGGAATCTAGCAAATGCCGCCGAACTCTATAGAGATATGAGCTATGCTAACGCTTTATCTTTGTGCCAATACTTTCGTTCCTCACTCCAATAAACCGTTGTGCGTTCAAACTGGTTCCTTCTTTTTCTATTTGTTCTGTTCTGCGATGATATTGGCAGACACTAAATTAGCTTTTGGTGGCCGAAAGTCGAGGAATCCGTTGGGGAATCAATGCTTGTTTTGAAAGGGCAACCAGAACTAAAGCAAACATTTCTTTTGCCAGAGTACTGTACACTAAGAGCATGTAATACCCACTGATATTGCACGACTTCGTTATTTACCCTGACGACAGGAAATATCTTCGTAGGAGCTTGCTGCACCGCCACCAAAGAATTTGTAATTTTTCTTAAATTTTGAACGAAAAGATATTTGCTCTTTCCTACGAGCAAATAATGAAAGATTCGTTTTGGAGCTCTTCACTCTTCAGCGCTCCAGACTTGTTGGCTTTACGAAAGATAGTAATTTTGTGATTATAAACAAATAGAGGAAAACTTTCAATTTCCCAAGAACTGCTATATCTCAGGGTGTCTTAACAAATAAAGAGTGATTTTTGAAAGGCACGCATACCCTTTTATTTTAATGCGAATGCATTAAAAGTCTGATCAAGAAAAAGAATCTGTCATCGAGCATGAAATTCGCCCATTAGCTGAAGGGAACTGATTTCACCAGACCGTATAATTTCCATTTGTTGCATGGAAGTAATGTCACCAGACTAGAAGTGGCGTCACCTTCAGTAAAGGAAACTTCATCTAATGCTATCGTATTGCCAGCACGGAAGGTAATTAGGAGTCCCCGTGAATGTTTTTTTGTCTCTCTCATAACGAGGTTCATAATGCTCACACATGGCCTCCAATCTTGGACGACGAAAGTTCAGCAAATCGTGCCTTGACGCCGCATCGAAGCTGTGGCTCATCCGTAGCTCTCGTCTCTCTCTTATGTACCGAGATGTGACGCTAGTAGCGAATATTTAAAATATTTCATTCTTATTCAACTTTTACCTGCATTATTCATAATAGATTTTGTAGCAGAGATGCGCTTTTTTTATTGGATTCAGTTATGAAAAAACATCATTCGCGCACTCCTAGTTATGTGTGACTTGCCCACATGAATAAGACTCCTGAACTTTGCGAGTGACATCCAAATATTCGCTGCTGACAGCAGCAAGTTCTCACGCAAAGATACCCTTTGAGAATGCACCCCACGTGTAGAATATTACTGTCAGTACTTGATCACTGGAAACGCAAAGCTGCCTGTTCCGAAAAACATTTTTAAGCAAAAGAACAACAGAACAAGCCGAGAACCTAATCTCCTTTCTCGGCCAGCAGACCTTCCTGTTTCCCAACGCACAGAAGCCATGTTCCTGGTGTGAAAAAAGCTCGCACTTAGCCTGGTTTATTTTCTTCAAAATCAGTAGCATGAGTGTTTCAAAGAATTGGTTACTTGGAGCCTCATAAAACTTTCAGTGCAGTGCCTATTGTAAGCCTGTTTTTTTTTTCTGGTTTTATCTGCGACTTGCAAGAATGTCTTCCTGTAATATATTTATTTACTTGGAATTCGTGGGTGAGGTGAACAGAGTAAGCTGCACATATATACGAAGGAAAAACTTGGAACCAATGGCAACTAAACATTCCGGCTTTCATCATATCTCCAACAGCTCGGTAACTACAGTGAGCCTAGGGTATCAAGCTTAAAGAAAGAAACGACCCTTTCGCTCAGGAACAGGGGAACGCCGCATGAGCCTTGGTTTCTAGCTTCGCAGTCACGAAACTGAAAAGAAAACAATTTACTGCACCCACTGTTCTGAGGCTCTTCCCTTCCTCCCCCCCCCCCCCCCCCCTTCTGCGCTGTATTCCCTCTCTCGGTCGTCATCGTATCTTTGCTTGTCACCAGCCGGGGCCACCATTTATACGCACAGCACGTCCGCCACACGGCGCACACCATTTCCCGTGGTTTCCGCTTTCCGAGCCGCCTCAAAGAAGCCCGAGGAAAAAAGTTTGTTGCCATGATGGGACCAGGGCGGTGCGCGCGAGCGCCATATAAAAAACATCGCGCACTGCCTCTGCCGTCCCCTCGCACAAGAGGAAAAAAAACTGGAATTGACAAGAACAACAACCACAACAGTGAAGCACATACGCCGATGGTGGCAATAACAACAACAACAACGCGACGCAAGATGCAAACGTGATGACACGGCACTTTTCGTAACGAGCAGTGCTCAGGCGAAGCAGTTTCACGTTTCGGGCCGCTTGAGATGGTGCGGGGGCCGGTGATGTCGCGGCACGGTAACTCCGGACGGGGGACCGATCCGTAGACAAAAGAAAATGAATGGTAAGCGAAAACAAGAGTATGTGTGTTTTACCCTCGGTCAGGGGACGCCTGCTGTTGTCGAACAAAAACAGGAAAAAAATACAAAGGAAGACAGAATCCGTTCGAGGAGTGTAGGTCGGATCGCATTGCCCCGCGTCGTCGTAGACAACAATGACGTACGCCCTCTCTGCGCCAGGGACGAGAGGCCCATAAAGAATCAGCCGGTGCTCGACCCCTCCCACGCCTCCCCCATCGACCTCACCCTTGACGACCTTACGCATCGAATCGTGTTTTTGTTTTGTTGTCTTATTTACGCGGATGCTTTCTCAGCTCGCCATCGTAACCATTTTCCCAGCAAAACAAAAGAAAGGAAAGGAGAAGGCTTAACTGGATATGGGGAAAGAAGGAGTGCAGAAGCGGGTGCGGGCGCTCGCCCATTGGGGAAGAAGGAAGCGAAGGCGAAAGCGAGGCGATGCGTTGCTTCCTGGCGAAGTCGGGGAAGGAGGGTCGCTCGAGAGTGAAAGAGACGACAGTCTGGGATGTTTGATCCCCAACGGGGAGGCTGGTGGCAACGAGGGGGGAGTGAGTCTCCCCACCAGAGGCAGCAGCAGCAGCAGCAGCAAGAGCAGTACCGCCGGCTTGGCGCCGCCCGCAAAAATGCGAAGAAAATAGAGGCTCCGGCGACATGTGTTCTCGATAGCTCGGCAGCATTTGGGCGCGCGCTCGGGCGCCGTGTCTTTGCTGCTGCTGCCGGCAAAGCTGGACCCGTCTATAACTGCGTCCCGTTTTCATGCGTATGTCTACTTGTCGCTGAGGGAGTGGCGGGAGCGTTGTAAGTGTGGAGGAAGTAAGGGAAGAGGGCAAGGGGCAGGCATTGCCAGGGGAACCACACTGTGACGAAGACCGAAGAGCCAATGGCGTCATCCGACCAGAAGCAAAAGACTCGAACCCGTGCGGCACCATATGGCGTCAGTATACGGAGAGGGTTCTCCGGGGCGCAGACACACACGCCACAGCAGGGCCGGAGGCCCGTGTGTGTGTGCGCGTGCAAAGAGCCCATACTTTCTTTCATGCTTGGCTGGCGTAGGCAGTTTCCCCTTGGAACGTGGCAGTTCCGCTGCTTGCTCTCGCAGAATATGTCTCCCACAGAACTGCAGCCTTTCTCGCTTTGTTTCTCTATGTGTGTGTGGCGTGGCGCAAAGAAGCGGCCATTTTCCTGAAGAGGTGTGTACTTGCCATGGCTGAGTGTACATTGACTCGAGATTAGTTCACCAAAAAAGCAGCATATGAGCCTCTCTTGCCTTTTATTTTTTTTTCATTTTGCTCTTTCTCTCTCCTCTGACGACTTTTTCGGCTTTTGAAGAAGGTTGAAAAATGGGCGCTTAAGGAGAAGTAGCGAGAGCAGTGAATTATGAGGCTGCGCTGAAGTGCTGCCGAGCTCCGCGGCATGGTGGTCGTTTCGACCAGACTTGAAGGCACGCGTGAAGTTGTGGCCGTTTGCCGTTATCCAGTTTATTTTTTATGGCGTCTCGCTTGTCACTATTTATTGCCTAAAAATGGAAAGCACACTGGGATGTGAACAGCTGGGCGAGTTTTATTAGCTCGAGCAAAATGAATTGGCAGTTCGAGTTTTCCGCAATATGCGCCAAAAGTAGCTTTTTATTAGGCGAAATTTATTGCCTCCAGGGCATCAATGATGGGTGAAGGTGTGATGAATGATGTAGTAGAGATTAAATGAATGGAAAAAGGTTAGCTGATTTGATGAAGTCCAGTAGAGAACGCTGGTACGGTCCCTGCGTCCAGGCAATGTATGAAGCAGGGTTGCTTGGTGAAAGACCCGCTACATTCAGGTGCCGGATCCTTGTAGGCTTGAGAGCTGGGCAGTCCCACAGTAAGTGATGAATGTCGGCTTCAATGTCCTCGTGTTTACATATCGGACGCCCTGGCCGAGGAAACAAATCTTGGTACTGAGGCCACTTCCGAGTGACGGCTGGTGTGAGGGCAACAGCTTTTTGCTGTTACGGAATATTTGTCGACGAATTTTTTGTTGTCTTATAGTAGACTTCGCACGAGCTTGAATTGCGACATTCAACCCTTGGTCGTGCGAGGATAAAACTTGGAGGGTAAACAACCCCGGACACGCGGTTAGCCCGTCAGCAAGAGGTTAAAACCTGCCCACCGGGTTGTGGGCCACCTGAATGACGGGTAGCAGTGAAATTAATTAAAGTAAACTGAATGCATCTGCCACGTGCCCACCGTGGCACTGCTCATGATATCACTGCTCCGGAAACAGACATCCTACCGAAGAATTAACCTATGCAAAACTGAGCCTTACGGGAGCTCGGCAACCTTGGTCTCACAAGCCCCACCGGTCGCTGTGTTTGAAACCGCCACCTGTCGGGATAGTGGCGCATCGCTTAACCACTGCGCCAGTAGTGGTATGAGGACTCCCCGTGATCTATGAACAATGAAAGACAAGGAATACTTGCTCGTGAGGGATCTCTAGTGTTATCGCTTGTACTCCTAAGGGTAGGTTAAGTGTCGTCCAAGTTTTTTTCATAATATATTGCGGCCATTGAGACGGTAAGCCGATAACAAATTTTATTGCACCAGATTCAACAGTACTGCGCTCATTGGCACTGATGAAAAATGTGTTGAAATTAAATCAACTTTAATTACAAAACAATCACGGTTCTTGCCCTATATCCTACAAACATTACGTTCGTGCTTTTCTCGATCATATTCACGTAGACTGATTCGGCGCATGAGCTGCTAAAGATTTGAATTGTGCATGTGTAATGCTTGCTAACCATATCTATCGCTTTCGCGATAAAGAACTCATTTTACAGTGCTGTACACGAACACCAATACTTTTCAAAAACTTATTTTAGCCTTTTTGGCTGTAGTCTGAAGAAAACGCAGAACGCGGTTGAGACATTCGTAATGCGCTAGACAATACAACTGCAAGCGCAGATTTCGACAGAGTAGTTTATTTTCAGATTAAATTGGCGAAATGGATTCAGTACGTTCTTTTTTTTACCACGTTGCAGCTCATGGGGCTTAAGACTGTGTTTGAAAAAAATGTGAACATTATCCTTCTTCGCGTATTTTT
>JARKHS020032341.1:0-42500 GCA_030143305.2 Amblyomma americanum | reverse complement strand
CAGTGGACACCTCAATCGCGCTTTCAGGTACGTGGCAGTGGTGTCCACTTGCAAAAAAAAACATGCTTTGGCACAATATTTTGCGCTTAGCAATGCTAAACCACCTGCCATTTTTTTTCTCCTCTTCGAATTTCCTTCACATTTTATGTCTATTTCAAGAGTTCTTATTTCTTTTCTTTAGGGAGAGGTAAGGAATTCATCGGAATCGAGACGAGAAATTAAGAACTAGTGTGCGCTCCTTGGTGTGTCAAGCAAAGTACAGATGGTGGTGCTGGTGTAAAACATTTGTTGTTACTATTTACAAAGAGGTATTGTTTGGACCTGGCTGAAGGGCTTCGGCCCTCAAAGTCACTAGGAGGGGTCCCTAGTCTGGGACCCTTGTGGCGTCCGCGGCAGCCTGAGCTCTTGTCACTCAGGGCTCGTTGGTCCTGGAGAGTTGAGCAGCCGAACAAGGCAGCCTCCCCCCCTCTCGTGTGGGGTAGGGTGGGGAAAGCAGGATTGGCAGGGAATGCCCACGCCATGTGGTACGTGTCCGCAAACACGTCCCCACATTGCGGGCACTTGCCCTAAAAGGCCGAATTGAAATGTTTAAGCACTGCCGGGCACAGTTGGACGCAGTCTCTGAAGACAAGCCCCGTGTGATCGGGCAGCTGCGTGCGGTGCGATCCACTTTCTAAACGAAGCGTGTTGCTTAAGAAATGTAGGTCGGTGCTGCTAAACCGTTTGGTTGCACAAATTTGTGGGCACATAGCTCATGCCGAAAGCTGCTGGAGTTTATCGCTGGCGTTGAGAAATATTTTACACGCGCTTTCAGTATGGCGTGATACTTGCATTAAAAAGGACGGGAACTTTGTGCATTCCTGCGCTTTCTATAACGTTCGCTATCAGTGGCTGTTGTACACTGTCTATCGAAGCTGGCAACACGTGTCACATTTCTGCGATGTTCACTACGAGCACTTGATTTTTGTGAAAAACAAAGGCAGCAGAGCAAACCGAAGATAGAGATATGATAGGACGCGGTGCATCTTTTCTGAGCAGCATGCACTCATGCTGATGGTAAATAAGTAAAGTTCAGCGCATTTGTCAGCAAAGTGTCGTGCCTGAAGGTAAAAATGCATACTGATGAGTGTAATACGGTTCCGGCGTTTCTGCGTGAGAAAAATAAGGTCAAACAGCAACATTCACATGAGATGACTCATTACTGCAATCTGTCAAGTGGTATTGGCCGCATGCGAGCACGCCGATTAAAGCTTTTGTTTTCCTGTAGTCGTAGTGCGCATAAATTACATATGCAGCCGCCGAGTAATCGATGGAGTTGCAGCCAACTATGAGCAGCCGCAGCCTTTCCCATGTGATTGACCAAAGCAGTGGACTACAATCGTCATAAAATTTGCTGCTTCAGGTAATTGCAGTCACCTTTGAACAAGAAAATGGACCAGTGTTGAAGCTGGAGGCCGTCTTGAATATGGCAGGTAACATATATTTCCCACCTAAATCATTTATTTACACAATGAGTTAATAGTACGTGTTTGCACAGCGTACGTGCAGCGCGTACATATGTGTAATTACTTAAGGCTAACATTATCAGCGGAAGTGAGCCTAACCGGGTAGCACACTACGGGAGAAAACGCAGCTCGAACCATTCCCAAAAACAGCATGCCGGCATTTCGAGAATGGTTGGGTATATTTTTAAGGGAGACCCTCCCTTCTTGAGAAGAGAGCAAACCAGCCCTAAAACATCGAGCCTGGCCTTCCTGAAGTGGTTAATTACAGGCACTTGCGTCACAGCTGTACAGTCAGTGCCGTGCAGAGTCTGCAACCAGGGTCTAATATAAAGCGCTTCCACAAAACATTCGGGTGGAACGTCTCCCTGCATGCCGTACGCGGGATAACTGCAATTTTGGGAGCAGGATGGATTCAGGGTGACAAGTACACTCTTGAAAACGAATTGAATTTCATAGCTAATTTTTTAAAAAAAGCAATGATTTTTTTTAAATGCGACTGATTTATATTCAAATTAAAGCACCGCAGCGGTCGCTAGTGGTTAGCGCATCCGCCTCGTGCACGGTTTTGCTCATGTGCCACCTGGCGCCCGCATGCCCTTCACAGGATACCTTCGTGCCTTGCTCTTGGCTTTCAGACTAAACACGGAGGTTTTTGGCAAAACTATCGTTGCGTCATTAAAATCGAATCAACATTTAAATAATTAGAAATCTACAAATGAAAATGTTTCAGTTACTGGAAATCTGACTCGTCCACATACTGTTGGGAATGAAACTTTGCACTGTTTTCTAGTACACCATTTTTAACAGAATTCAGTTTTCTTTAAAAGGGAACTAATTTCTACTGTTCCTGTGCCAGACAAAAATACAAAACATACGGACTACTCTTGCTTCTAAAGGCTGTGCCTGAACAAGCCAATTGACTACAGTCTCTCAACGTTACAAGCGAAACTCGTCAAACTTTTTTTGGGTTCTCCCCTCTGCAGCTGCCGAGCTTTCAAACGATATAACCGACGTGAAAGAATTTTCCATTATGGTTGCCTGATTTTTCTGCTTTCGAACTTTTGGGAGTTGAAACAAGATATCCGGGCCGGTAATTAGTGGCAACGTGAAAGAAAATTAAAGCCGACGAGATTTCGAATTATCTCGCACTGAGATCCTATTAGGCCGCTTGGGCGCCCTTATTACGCCGCAAGAAATTTAATCGCTTTCAGAGAAGGCTGAAGCGACAGCTGATGAGTTTTAGAAAGTTGATCTCGCTCATTAGGGCAGTATTAGAGTCTGCACGACTTGGTTTACTTTCCTAAATACTGAAGGCAGCTGTGGGCCCCATAGCTTAACATCGCTTCAAGAGAATTCGATCCTGGAGCGACGTCCTGAAAAACAATTACTGGGGTTGCCGCTCCTTTCTCTCAAAGCCCCCGAAATTCGAAAAGCAATTTTCGCAATGTGCAATTACGCTCACTTTTTTTTTCTGATTTCAGCGGCGACTAATTAAGGGGGCAAACGTCAGTCGAATGCTATTAGCTCCAAGTTATCTAAGCTTTAAGCTGTGTATCCTGTTGTAGCTACTAAATAAGGTACGTAGTCGGTATCGACACTGCCCGCACTGCTGTTCACTTTGTTGTTCAGACTCAGCTAAAACACTGATTTATTGAGCAGTGTGGCGGCGTGCACGATTGGTGTGCATTAATCCAACGATACAATCAGCTTAACTGAAGATGGCTGGGGCTGCTTGCATTTGGTGCTTCGATCCGCTGTGCACATTTTCGTGACGCTTATCTACCATTATCTACGGACACTGAAACGGGGAGAGAACAGCGTACACAAGACTCGGTGGCTGAATCGAATTAAGTGAAAGCTTACCGAGCAATATGTAAGGGTGGATCACAGGCATATCACCTTGATCATTAGATCAATCAATCAATCAATCAATCAATCAATCAATCAATTAATCAATTAATTAATCAATCAATCAATCAATCAATCAATCAAAGCTAGAATGAACCGAAGTTCATTTCTGAGGGATGTATATAGAGGCGGACAAGGTAGCGCGTGGGGAAGTTGTCAAGGTTGGTTATGGATTGTCATTTGTAACGCATGTCGATGCAAAGCCAAGCTATTTGTTTACAGAAGGAGCTGTTTACCAAAGCGCATCCGGCGGTCACATGGGAAGCGCGTAATCGTTTTGCAGCTTTGGTGGGCGTTGCGTAATGCAGGTAATGTTCAACCAAGGTAATGTTCAACAGCCTAGCAAGGGAACAACAGTTCACAATTGGCAGCGAGAGCCTAGAAATTGTGCCGGAATACGTCTACTTAGGGCAGGTAGTGACAGCTGAACCAGATCATGAGAGGGAGATAACTAGAAGGATAAGAATGGGCTGGAGCGCATATGGCAAATTCTCGCAGATCATGAGTGGCAGTTTACCAATTTCCCTCAAAAGGAAAGTGTACAACAGCATAATCTTACCGGTACTCACCTACGGGGCAGAAACGTGGAGGCTAACGAAAAGAGTTCAGCTTAGGTTAAGGACAACGCAGCGAGCCATGGAAAGAAAAATGATAGGTGTAACGTTAAGAGATCGGAAGCGGGCAGAGTGGGTGAGGGAACAAGCACGGGTTAATGACATCCTAGTCGAAATCAAGAGAAAGAAATGGGCTTGGGCAGGGCATGTAATGCGAAGGCAAGATAACCGCTGGTCCTTAAGGGTAACGGAGTGGGTTCCAAGAGAAAGTAAGCGTAGCAGGGGGCGGCAGAAGGTTAGGTGGGCAGATGAGATTAAGAAGTTTGCAGGCAAAGGGTGGATGCAGCTGGCAAAAGATAGGGTTAATTGGAGAGACATGGGAGAGGCCTTTGCCCTGCAGTGGGTGTACTAAGGCTGATGATGATGATGATGATGATGATGCGTAATGCAGGTTCGCCTCGCCACCTAGGGATGGCGCTGGTGGCGTTCGCGGCCCAATCGGAGTTGAGTTGAGGTGTTGGATGCTACAGGTGGGATTAGGCTTGCTATTCTGCCGACAACTGCTCCACTGTAGCGTCCCTTCTATGTTAATAATGTCCTAAAACCGCGCACAGGATACGTAGCGGGTTCTTCCATATCCAGCGTCGCGCAGGTGAATAGCTGCCGGTGTCAGCTTCTACGCGAGAGAGAGTATGGCGTAGCGAAGGCTACGAGAGGAGGGTATTCCGCAGCGTCAGTTCTTCTCAGAGTAACAGAAAAGACCCATTTGAGATCACTGATTACGGCGGCTAGGAGGTCTTCGGACGCCGCAAAACTGCAAGCACACCCCATGTGCCCGCATTTGAAAGCGCCAAAGGAGACCGTATATAAAAGGTAGGAATAAATTTGCTTGCAATAAACTCGCAAGGCAAAACTTTCCACTCAACGATGTCTTTGTTTCTAAGAAAGCGTCGCGTGTGAATGCCTGTCTATATTTTGAAATTAAGTTCTATCCAGAGAGAAAAAAAGTCCAGCCAGCGAGAAGAGTGATTTCGGATGCTGTCATTTCTATTGGACATACCTCGTGTCGAAAGTCATTTTTAGGAAACGAACGACAAAGGGCAGGAAAGTTAGCTTTTGATATTTGATCAAAAAGTTTGATAAAGCCAAACAAGGACTTTAAAATTTTTCCACTACTTAGAGACCGAGGATAGCATCCTACCATTAAGATTTTTATGCCCATAATAACAATTTAGATGACTGCACGGCATGTATTGCGTACACACTTTAATCTTCGCTTTCTGAACACAGACGAGGTTCCTGAAAACACCGCATGGAGGCGTAGCCGGCCACACCCCCCTGGCATGCGTGCTCTGATGTCCGAAGCAGCCATGCTCGCAATTAATTATTTTGGCGTGAAGCCACAGCTTCATTAACTAATAATTTGCAGATACGCGACCTTGTGCGGGCCCGCAATGCTATTCTAGGCCCTTCCGGCCGTTTCACTTCCTGGCGGAAGCTGTCCGCCTCTGCTTGTTCCTCTTTTTTCGATTTTTTTTTTCGGCACAGGCGTACACGGTGACGCTCCTGCATTAATAATAATCTCCGCGGAAGCAGCCTCCCGGGAAGGACCCGATTTATCGGCTTAGCGGAATGCATTAATTAAGAAATTCCTTCTTAGTGCCGCTGCGCTTTCCGACCGTTAATGATACGGCAGCGGTCATTAAGGAGTTGAACGGCTATTCGGTTGCCGGCGCCGCATAGCTGCTCCGCCGCTGCACTCCATTACATTCACTCGTGCGATGGAAGTGTCCGAACGGCCCCGCAGCCAAGTAATGTTGAAGACATCAGCGTGCCTTTGTTTTTGTTTTTTGTTAATGAAGCTCGATAATCGCTAACTCACAGTCATGACAAGTAAAACACAACGTACCTATGGGGTGAAGCAAAAAGCGGCAAAAACAGCGTTCAATGGAAGGGTATACCACTTTAAAGGAACACATTTAGTGCAGCAATGCTTCCTACAAAGTATTAGCATTGGATGAGTGCTACATGCTGCAGAATACTTTTTTTTTCTTGTACTACGCCGTGACGATATTTTCTAAGAAGCCACATTAACGTAAACATTAGCTTCGAAAGCCTTGCGTACGTAGCCGTCTGAAAATAATTAGTGGTGAGGCCGATTGCGACCGCGAGTAACACGCATTGTCGCCGTTATATTCATACAATCACATTAAAAAAAAAGCAGAATTAAGTGAATGGTGATACAGGCATAATAGAGAAAAACACAAACAAAAACTGGCAATTCAGTGCCACTTGCTGAAATTTAAATTCAGGAAAGCATGCCACAGATACTGGTACATCGAATTAGAGCGTGAATAACAGTTTCCCTTGATCGGAATTGGAAGGACTGCGCAGAAGAAGGCTTCATGTACAGAAAATACTAATCGCTGCAGTTCGTTTATTTACTTTGTCTTGGTGCCATCGCTATCTATTTTAAATCACGCACAAACAATGGCACAACAGTGTGGGAAATATACCTATATGGATGCAGAAGCATTGGTGCGTAAATAGCAATCATCACGCGGATGTTATTCCTTGTAAACTGACCATCAGAAATCTTCAGCGGTGTTTTTAAACATAACGGCGTCCAAACGAACAAACAGTTTCAAGAGTAAAAAATATTTCAACTCTTTCATCCCTTCGTCTTCTTTACGAGACATACTTCACGCAGTATAATTCAGCTATTCGGGTTTTTCGGGAAGAAATATTTTCAGCGGTTTTCTTTTAGCGCTATCCTCCATTGATAACAAAAAAATGCAAGCCACGTGCGGTATGGCTGCAAGCGTCATTCTTGTAGGCAGTGTTTATCTCTGCCATTCAGGCAGCGTGTTTTCCCCCTTGTGGCTCTAGAATAAAACATGAGCGTCTTGCTGGCATTCGCAGCTGTCATTCCTTCTAGACAGAAAAGCGGGACGAGCGCATAGCTGAGTGGAGCCGGGTAACCTTGCGCTGACTCTCATTTTAAGGCCGCCATCTCTCTTGCGGCTGGATGACTCATCATCCAAAACTCGGTTTCATCTCTTAGTAGGCAGCGAAAACTTTTTCGTGATGTCATAAAGCTAAGCCTGATGGACATGATAGTACAGTGTTTTCGTCGCAAGGAATCCCATGAGGTGTTTTCTCGCATTCAACACACTGCTCATTGCTTCCTGTGGTGTTGGAGACTTCGTGGGCTGAAATGCGCGCAAGACATTGTTTGGTTGGAACCTTCGACGTCTTATAGCCTGCTGTGTTGTAACAGGCCAGTGCTTAGCGAGGAACATGACAGCGCAGTCTTCTGTCTTCTTTGGACGGATCACGTGTATTTTTTTTTGGGGGGGGGGGGGGACGACCCAAGCGCAACTCAATATGGTAGTCCACGGCATTATGGACAGCAGATGGCATATAGAGTAGCAGGCACGTAGCCTTCTAAACAGGGTGCACAACCTCAACAACCACAGTTGGAATATTTCTAGAGAAGCGTTAACATCACTGCTGATAAAAAAAAATTGACGGTCGATTTGCGTTGTGAGGCCTAATGCGAAATATGTGGGCTAGCACTATGCCGACATTGTTTTTCATTGTTTATCTTGATTTTGCATTCCTTATCGTGGTCATACTTTGTTGTCCATGATATTGCTATATGAATGCAGTGGTATATAATGCGTATTCTGTGTGTTGTGTGTGTTTATCGGGCATGGATGCAACAGTATAGAGACATGATACAATGTTTATTACAGCTGTTCTATGCGTGCATATCAGGCATGGCTCCAGCTCTGCAGAAAATTCGGCGTCGTCCGTGTTGTGAGCGGAATAGCAGGTGATCCATCAGACATCTAGGTCACGTGATCTTGTGACATCTTCCCAACCTGCACATCATCTCAGGTAGCAAACACCTGTTAACTGCGTAGTAACTATATACTCTCCGTTGTATGGCCAGATGCAAACTTCACACGATGACACACACACAGGCTTTGTCCGAAACGCCGACTCAAAATAAATCTCTGTCTAAATGAAGCGTTTCTCAACTTTGCATTTTACCTCTAGCAACCAAACACGTTTATCTTTCTAAACTTTATATACATATACCGCTGGTAAACACTCTCAAGGTTCGCTTACACGCAAAACAAAACCATAAATACCCACGACAGCAGCAGATTGGACAGCCGTCGCCGTAGCTCAGTTGGCAGAGCACCGGACGCGATATTGGGAGGTTGTGGGTTCGGATTCCACCAGCGGTATGGTTGTCTTTTCTGCTGCTTTATCATTAACTTCCTTTAAGAGACCGATTAAATGAGGAACGCCGCAGTGAAGGGCTCCGTAAATTTCGACCACCTGAGGTTCTTTAACCTGCTCTGACATCGCACAGTACACGGACATGTAGAATTTTGCCTCCATCGAAATTTGACCACCGTGGCCGGGATTGAGCCTACGTCTTTCGGGTCAGCAGCCGAGCGCCATAACCACTGAGCGACCGCCGCGGCTTTTTTGGCATTTCTGGAGCCTCACGCTTACACAGGTGACACGAGAAAACACGTTTTGTGGCAAGCAGACAAAACCAGAGTGAACACACTTGAAATGAATTTTTTTTTCGTCACTGCCACACAATGGATGCTTAACAAATTTTTAATATGCTTACCAAGATCTAATGACAACATTGGCTCCATAAAAACCACGACACCATTGACCATTGAGAAAAGTGAAGGCACTGCACAGTCTAAAGCATAAACAGACATTCTCTTTTCGATTTTAAACCCTCAATGTTAAATTCCCGATATCTGACCTCCAGTCAGTGCAAACAAAATGAGTTGGAATGTTGCTTTGCTCACGGCGCATGGTCGGCCTGACCTGCAGATGTCATCATGTCGGAGCGTTGGGGTGCGTCGGAGCAGCAAAATTCGTCGGAGGAAACACTTTACGCGGAATATCTGCCAGTGTAAAGGCAACACTCTCTAATTAGTGTTGGTGAAGGGCCCTTCTGACAAAATATACATATTTCGACTAGCCCAACATCTAACTCTTTTAAAGGCCCTTCAGGCGTTGCTGCGTGCGGTCCGGTGGCGCAGATACGACGGAAGGACACGAGACCCGTGCAAAGCTGGCACTGCATCTTCCCATGCGTCGTGGCATTGCCTCAGCCCCGCGTAAGAACACCGTCCGGAGCACGAACAGCCGTCTCGCTGTCCTCGCGCCTTTTGATCTCTTATATCCGCTGCTTCCTTTTCGTTGTCTTCTCTCGCGTAACTCACTTATTTTTCATGTATTCACGTTGACCTTCCTTGTTTTTTATTATTCTGTCATCTCGTCCACAGAATGTTTTGTATTCGTAATTTATAACTGCTGGCCACCTGCAGAACGCCCGCTGAGTCTCCAGTGGTTCAGGTAGATAGAGAAGTAAGCTCTAAACAGTCTTCAGTGTTTGGCGGCGTCAGCCGAGCACCCAAGAGACGTGAGTTTGAATCTAACTTGCAACTTCACATTCCTCCAGTGCATTCTATTTCTTTGAATTTCCTAGTGGCGTGCGCACGGACGTTGAAAAATGTGCGGACAAGGAGAGGAGAAAACGCAGTCAAGTGTACACCTGCATTAGCATTTAAAAAAATGGTTGAAAACGAGCACGCGACATATCACGCATGGCACGCGGCGGAGACAAAATTACCTTCCAGAGGCTGCAGTGTGCGTTGAATGAAGTTAGAAAAAGGCTTCATCGCGGAGACTGAGTGGCGAAACCAGGCACAAGTGAATGAGTCACGCACTTAAAAGCAGCTTCGCTTTCTTTTTCTATCTTTTTTATCCAGAGCCTCTCTTCGTTTCCGCCTTGTATGGTGTTGCCAGTCAAGGTTCACTGGAACACAGGCATCCGTTCCCCGACACACGGCAGCGGTTGGCATCATCAGAATTTCGTGCAGCTAGGCGTCATCGAACACCGGGGTCCACTCACCTCGGCCTCACGCCCGCAAAAAGCCGGGCGTCTCGCACGTTCCCGCTCCGTTAGCGCTGGGGCTTGTACTGGCTTTGTTCGGTTCGCTTCACTGTCGGGGCTGCAAATCTAATTACACGCTGGTTCGCGGCTCCGCTTTTCCGGCAAGAGCCACCCGCGAAGTATAGCACGCACGGAAGCGGGGTTTTCCGAGTAAGCCCGGTTGAATTAGTTACATAAAGTGAACTGGCCACGTCGGAAGCGGTCCCGTTTCTTTCCAGGTGAAGGCTTTTATTATTTACCCCTGTGCTTAGAATGAGATTCTAGGCGCGTACTGTCAATTCGTGCGCTTTGGTGGCAGGTGTGTACTTTGAAGTCTGTAAGCAGAATTCAGCGACGAGGCGAGGATGAAAGAGACCGATATTGGGGAAAACGAGGATAACAGGCATGACGCTCTGCAATGAACGTTGCCGGCGATGGTACATCGTGTATTCAAAGTGTTTTCAGCGAAAATGTTTTTCCCGTAGCCAGTCGAATGTTTTTACTCGGGTTGGCAGACCTTATTCCCGTTTCAGCGTTCCTGAGTGTCTCTAACTTCTCTTTAATTGTCGGAGAGGCAACTCATGGAAACTTCGCGCATAGATGACCAACACACAAATATATTAGTTTCTATTTTAAAGTATTATTGCAGCCAAGTAAATAATAAGCTCGCTGGAAAACTCAACCGCTGCTTCTGGCAGCTGCGGAAGACCTCTTACGGATTTTTTTTTTATCAGCATGCTCTTCGGAAATCAAATAGTTAGATGTTTTGTTCGAACTGCAAAATATTGCACCACTTATCATGGGAAGTTTGGGATGGCAGTATAAAAGCATGTCATGAGTTTCAGTTGGCTCCTGCTCTACTCACGGCCCTTTGCTGTGTCATTACCGCATCCTTTTCACAATTTGTTCACACTACTGTTAGCAGGTGATGGCTTCATAGAAAGGTTTTCGCTTTACAGATTCGTATAGAGGAAGGAGGATTAACTGTGGCTCGGCGTATTCACAAAAGCTCAAACGAGAAGTCATTTGAACGCAAAAATGCTTTATGCGTAAATCATTTCCGACCACTTTCTCACGTCCGTACAATCAGGATTACAAGACATGGAGGCGTCTAGTGGAAGTAACGAGTTTCTTGCATGCTCCTGAGCCTAAAAATCCGTCAAGAACCTCGTCAAAAAATGAACGACCTGAGAGAAAATGTACCCCGTCTTGCTTTCTTTCGTCGGCTTCACATCACCGATCATACCTCGGCGCCACTTTTTAACACTAGATTCATAGAAAACTCTCACTCTGTATTATAGGCAACGATTTGAAACGTCACTTGTAAGGCTGATCTACGTGCCTGTAGAGCGCTTAAGCGTGCCGAAATTACGTGCGCAAAAATAAAAACGAGAAACAAAACGCCGCTTTTCATCTCCAATTACAGGCGCATACACTGCAATAGCAGCTCGCTCGGTGGGACGCATACTGTTCCCATCATTTCTTTATTTCAATCTTCTTCCCTGTCCCATTCCAGCGAATCAGACTTGGATGTATTTTCGGCAATTGCCGCTCAGATTACTCTTGCGAAAGGGACGATGGGAAAAGGGGGTGTTGAAAGTGGTGGGGAATAGCGACGTCCGTGGAAATAGGGACGGAGAAATGAAATGAAGAAAGGAGCATGGAGGACGCCCACGGCGGTCCTAGAAGGGCCCATTCGTACGCGTCTATCTACGCCCACCAGCGGGTGTAAAGCTAAACGCGCGCCAAATCGGAATCCCTCGAGCTATTGCAACAACGTATATCCCATTAACCCCGCTCCATTTTCCTTGTTCGCCCCGTTACGGCTCTCAGCGGGACGGCTGCTGCTCCTTCCGAGCCTACTTTTCCCCTCCGCTGTTCAGGCAGATATGTGGCGCTCTCTCTTCGGGCGACGCGGCGATGTGTATGCGAATGCATCTCGCCCGTGTACCTTCTTTTTTCGCGTACAGGCAGCTGACGTTAGCAAGCTCCTCCGGTTTCGGTATGTCGGTTCAGAGAAAGTCAAAATATAAAGATGAATGAATCTCGCATACAATATTGAATAAAGACCTTCTTCCTTAAGAGTTTCGCTTTCCCATCTGAGTTTTATTACGAAAGAGGCAAAGGCACAACCTTGAATGCATGTCGGTGACTTCGTATTCACTGACGTGCAGGGATCGTGGTACAGAATCCTTCCGTCTTTCTTCGGACTGAACGACATGGCAGGATATAAGCGCCGCCCTGTACTAGCACCCGGTACTAAAGGCGTGGTTGTGGTCGCAATGGAGGCTTTTGATTTGGGAAATGGGGGCTGTGATGCATTGGTCTTCGGTAATGAGAACGACAAATGAAAGCAGAAAGATGAGTGCACCTCCTCCCCGGCTTCTCCTTTATACAGAAGACTCTCCCCAAGCAGTTCGGGCTCAGGGTGGCCAATTCCATGGACATTCTACGTGACGTGTGCCACATGGTGTAATCATTTCCGTGCCCTGCTGGTGTTATGGGCGCTCGAGACATAACGCCTAACCTCAGTGAAGATGATGATGCCTCTCATTCACTGGATATGATACACCCCGTTCCTATGTTGAGGCTTTCCACGGGATGCACAGGCCGTCTACAAAGACAGTCTCTCCTGCGCTTCACACGTGTTTTAATTTCAACGTCGTTTGGTTTATCGGGTTGGTTTATGGGGGTTTAACGTCCCAAAGCGACTCAGGCTATGAGAGACGCCGTAGTGAAGGGCTCCGGAAATTTCGACGACCTGGGGTTCTTTAACGTGCACTGACATCGCACAGCACACGGGCCTCTAGAATTTCGCCTCCATCGAAATTCGACCACCGCGGCCGGGATCGAACCCGCGCCTTTCGGGCCAGCAGTCGAGCGCCATAACCACTGAGCCACCGCGGCGGCAAATTTCAACGTCGTGGATGTAACATTATTGGCGGTCTAACTCGTCGCGAGTAGGTCATCGTGCGGGTCATTCACGTGGGCGTTGTGCTCAGTCCTGCGATCAAGACGTCCTTGAAATCCAGGTCCGACACCTCTCCGCCGGCATGTCCCTTCTGCCTCGCTACCGCCACGGAGGCAACGCTGAATCACGTTTTGGGAACTTGCCCCGAAGTTTTAGCTGCGCGCTAACAACATCTACGAAGCCAGGGCTTCCAGCCAAGCCACCCGACAGACACACGCATGTGAACACACGGGTCTCAGTATCAATCCTTGTTTAAATGCATCAGCGAGACAGGATGCACCTTTGCTTTTAATGCATGCCGAATGGCGAATTAGCGCAATTAAAAAAAAAAACGAGCATCTACTGGGGTTCTAAGCGCGTGTCTCGTCCGTAGCTTTACAGAAGACGCAAAATGAGCAACTAAGGAAACCTCTAGCGTCTCTGCTCTACTTGTTCCTACAGGGAATGGGTTAAGAAGGAAAAAAAATTCTGAGATCATCGTTGCAAACATTAACTGGAATAAAAGCAAACATGCCACCAATGTGTTTTTTTCTATCCATTCTAAACCGTGTACATTTATTAAAGGGTATGAAATCTCACACGGCAGTTACGACTGCTTAATGAAAGATTCCGCGACAGCTGTGAAGGTGTTTTTATTTTACGATATACTGAGGAAAAGAATTTCAGATCGACATGCATATATGTACGGGTACAGAGCACTCATTTTAGTGTCACAGCTTTGTCGTACTGATCATATTGTTTGTGCATTCGACACTTAAGCAAAATTACACTACTGTTATCTCTACTAATACTAGTAGTGTAGTACAATGACGCAAAAACTCAGAGCTATTCAAATCGATGATGAAAACCACACGTGATTTTTTGCATCTTTTTTCCTTTTTTGCACACTTGAGAGTACTAAAGCTGTCTGAAAAAATAAACAGCTTGGTCGTATTGATTTTATCGTTTATGCATTCGACACTTGATTAAAACTAACTACTGCTATTTCTACTAATACTAGTTGTCTACTACAATGACGCAAAAAAAGAACTATGCTTCTAATACTACCCTCCGACAGCACATTCCACCGCTATCGCCATACCTTCCTCATTCTACGGCAACCATCCTAGTATGGTATCAACCCTTCGAATGATTCCCGTAGCAACCACCCTCCGGTTATGCATTATTGCTACTGCTACTGCTACTGCTACTGCTACTGCTTCTGCTACTGCTACTGCTACTGCTACTGCTACTGTTACTGCTACTAAAACAGCAGCAACATTAACGAGGCGTAACACAGGTAAGTAGCCTTTGACAGTTGTCGCTGTACAAATCACAGTGTGCCGTCTGTCAAAAAGTGTGATGTATTGAAATCGATCATGAAGACCACACGTGTTTTTTTTTCCTTTTTTACGCACTTCAGAGTGATAATGCTCTCTGAAAAAAGAAACAGTTTTGTCGCACTGATGTTATTGTTTGTGCATTCGACAATTAAGTGAAATTCAGCTGAATGGAGTACGCAGCCCAATCATAAATACAGCTGATAACGAGGAAGGGGCTCCTAACGAGGGAAGCTCGTCCGAAAATTTAGCACGCCGTGGGCAAAACAAACTTTGCCCTAAGAGCGCCGATCAATTAGTCGAGTTGCCAAGCACGTCGCGGCATTTGCATAACAAATTTAAACAGCGCATCCAAGCTTGCCGAGCGGATGGCGGCACTGGTTTGGTCTGGCCGCTTTGGAAGTGCCGCGTGCTTGTCGGCTTTTTGCGTCTTTTCTACTTTTTCTTACCCGCTAACTCTGAATGTGAGCTAGTCACAGGAGACACTTTTGGTCTATGACATCGACTGCGCGCTGACATTTTCTTTTGGCTGCATCACTAACCAACTCCTGATGCCTAGCGATTGTCGTTTGTCGTTTTGCTTTTCATGTGAGCACAGAGGCGCGCTTGGATTCCTACGTCAATTCTGGAGCTGTCCGAACTCATTTTGTTTTCACTTAGCGGCAACTGAAGACACGAGTGTGCGCTGGACAATTAGGGCGGGAAGTTTCTCCCGAGTAATGTAATTATCGGTAAACCAGAAGTTGAGTAGCAAATGAACTTGTCGTTCGAAGGAAAATGCCATCGTGTTTAATATATTCCTAGTGACATCGCCAAGCATAGATTCTAGCCCAACGGCTTCATTTTTCAGAACTGTACACCCTCTGCACTCTAAACAGAAAGGAGTAAAACAGAGTAAGTTGTCCTCAGCCACACTCCCTTTTATAAAAGTGCGTGCGCTAGAGTACAGCTTACTCCTTTTTTACTCCCTTATAGGCGTGTGCATGTACATTAACAAAATATTCTCTTTCATATTTTATTTGTGTGCTTGCTTAAACTATTTACCACTGATTAATAATCACATTCCTTGATCAAAGAGCGTCTTTGCACCAAAATCATCAACTAATCATTTTGGGACATGCAATCTAACAAGAAATTTCACTTTTTTTTTCATTGCGTTAGCATTAGAAGGGTCTGTGTAAGCGTGAAGGGCGACCAGCGTTACACGTGACGCGATGCGAAGCTTGTGACGTCACCACAACCTGCCCACCATGGCATGTGGAAACCTGACCACCGGACTGCGAGCAAACTGCCCACCATGGCAGGTGACAGTTAAATTAATCACTGGAAGCGAGAGGCTGGTTGGCAAGAGCGACCTGGTTCTCACAAGCCTCACTGGCGGCTGTGTTTAAAACAGCCATTTGCGGAGGCAGTGGCTTTGTTGCCGCTTGTCCGGCAGCAATAGATTCATTTATCGCTCAGAAATTTGCATTAAAAGTTGAAAACTTTTTTTTCGCCGCTCTGTTTCGAACTCGGCACTATCTAATGACGGAATAGAATAAAAGTGACGTAACTACGTAAACTGGGACTCCGTGATTGCTGGAGGCGAGCGGTGCGGCCTATCAGCATCCAAAATGAAAAATACCGCCGGCCAGAGGTTGAAGGCCTCTATCAGTCGTCATCGCTTCGTTTACGCTTGCACCAGCTTTACAATGCATCCCGTTCCCGATCCCGACAACGAAGTTCTCGCAAAGAACTGCGTCCTGTACGTCAGCGACCTGAACCTAACACAGCGTGCGAAGCATTTGAAGGTCGAGGCGGTGTGTATCGCAGGATATTCCGAGCGCCGAGGTGTGGGCAGCGTCGGCAGCAAGTCAAGCTATTGGTCACCGCCGAGCTCTCGTAACGACTTATGAGTATATGCTGATGCGTGCGAATATATTTAAATACTGTAATAATACTCCTCGTAGCGCCGGTTTTGCAGTCCCGCGTCCGGGTACGTTGACGAAGCGAACAGGCCGTGCGGTTCGTTTTCTAATGTGGAGGCTCGTGCAATATTAGCAATCCGCGGGTGTGTTCCTCACCGCAGGTACGTGCCGCTTCATGAACTTCATCTGAGGAGCACTTAGAGGGGCACTTGGAGGTCCTTTGCTGCTCCGCTCTTGTAAATCGAGGCGGGCAAAAAACAATTACAATCATGCCAGTACGCAAAGCACATGCCGCGAAAAGAGCAAGACGTACCAAACTCAGCTGGCCGCCTGTTGCGCCGCGAAGTATAGGTTTTCTTTGGCTTCGAACATTCAGGTTGCCTTTCTTTTTGTCTTCCTTGTGGGATAAAAGTGCAGTAGCGCCTTGAAAACAAAACGCATATACATCAATATCGATAAAAAGCGTAGCCTTCAAGCACGCTTGTCGTCGTCCGAGATGCGTGGCGTTTGTCGGGTATTTATTCATCGTTACTGTACTTGCGAGATTAACCTTTGCCGGCAGTACCTTTATTTTAGATCATGCTGTTTTGTACCTTAGAAGAGCTTTGTTTTCAGTAATAGTGTTATTTTCGTGGTTAGGAGCAGGTATTCTCTCTAAACAAGCTAACTTCAGTTTCCCGTCAGTGTCTATTTGACAGCTGCAGCACTGCGTGAGGAGCGGTAAAAGGACAGCAGGAATCTATGAATACAAAGTAGAGAATCACCGATTCCTCATATATGGGAAATAACCGATTGAAGCTATAGCGTCACACCCTTACAGCGGAGCTACAACAGAACCGGCAACAAGAGGAATAGCTAACGCATTGAAACGATGAATAGAGGTTCGCCTAAGAGCCTTTATTACTGTCGATAAATGCGGTTTTCATCGTCATCTGCATTTATTTGCAGACGCAGCCATAAGTGGCGAAATAATTGCTACCCTCAGCTGTACAGAGTGTTTCCGGGAAGATTTTAGTAGATGGGTTTTTCAGGCAAAAATATGGCTTTTGCGGAATAGCAATAGCAGTGTTTGGAGGCACCAGAAAACCGGTGAATAGCCTTAACTGGCAAGCTGGTTTTCAATATTTACCTTCTTGACTATTAGAGTTAAGTACCTATAGTTTCATATAGATTTGTGGCTTGCAGTCAGTAATTCTGGTTTTAGGATTTTGAAAGCACGATTACAGCCGGTAGTGTGGCTCAGTAAATTTTACCAATGTCTTGCACAATTCGAACTAGTGCGCCTGCGGCGTGCGCCGAGCCATGCCTATCAAGTCGGGTCACTCCGTATCGCGCTTGCTACGCGGCACTCCCCGCTCCGCCTGCCGCGCTTCAGATGACGCAGCTAGGAGCGGTGAGCACCGATGCGCGAACGGCACACGAAAAGGCACGTGGCACATGTGTTGCACATGCTGTGGAACGTGGCGCACGCGCGGTGGTGACGTGGTGGACCATCCGCCTCACATTCGGGAGGTACTAAGTTCAATCCGTAGTGCCGCCGGGTACCTACGGTTTTTCTAATGGGTAGAGACGTCCCCTGAGCTTGGGGTTAAGTCAAGTCTCGAAAGGGGGCCTACGTGGCTCTGTGCACGGTTGCCAAAAGGGATACTGGGCGCTGGTTCCTGACCATGAACGGTATCATCGTGAAGGACCCACCGTAGGCATAAGTGACACCTATCATGGATGTCGCCGGGTACCTACGGGTGAAATAGATGCGAGCGCGCTCCCGGCCTGGTGCTCGGCCATTATGGGACCTTAACGGTCGAAAAGATGACCCAAGTCGTCCCGGGAAATTGTTCTCTTAGTAGGGGCAGCAGCCTTTCAGCCTTGCATTCGGTAGGGTCTGCGCTCGATCTCCAGTCTTGCCGGGTAACTACCGGTTTTTTAATGAGCGCAAGGTTTTCCCCGGCCTTGTGCTCGTCTTTTCTGTGGTGAAGTGCTTGGGAAAAATGCTTTGGATCAAACCGTTCCTTTGACGGGTCAGCGATTCGTTCCGCCATCCAGCAACTCAAATCCTGCGCGTGTGGTAAATCTCACTTGTGGCGTTTGTTTGTTTCCAACAACACGAGCTCTTCAAGCACAGTCGTGTAACCCCAGGGGGCTCTTTTCCAAGCGGACACTAAGATATTGGCGGGGGTCGGCCGCTTGTACCCGCTTTTGTAAGCAGTGGGTAACTGGTGGGAGTTAATTATCAGAAACTAGCTAACCGGCTTACTAGTTAAGACGATTAACCGGTTTTTTGGTGTCCGCCAACACTGTAGATACTATGCCACTAAAACCATGTTCTTACCTAAAAATGCGTAGAATTGAAAATTAATTAGTCTTCCCGGAAACTCCTGTACAATGCGGATTCACTTGCTACAACATGCTGTAAAAGATGGCACTAATTTGAGGGCATAGAAAGGTCTACGCTGTACATTGCTAAGGGCACTTTGATAAGTTTATTTCGTCCAGACCGCTGATTTTGGTTCGATATGTCCTTATTGGTTTCATGCTAGCCGCATAAAGTCAGTGACTGGGTCGGTCAAGTCACGTCTCATCGATACAGATTTGGAAGACAGCAGCGCAAACAACCAGTAGCAAAAAAAATAAGAAAACGAAGAAACAGAAATAGAAAGAAGGAAACAAACGAGTAAAAAAAGAACTTCATCTAAGAATTTTTTAAAGGAGACAAAACTCGCACTCGTAACCTGCGCAAGAAGCACCACAAGCGCGACGGTTTCAGAGTATTGAGCTTAACCAGCTGCGAATAAAGGGGAATTTTCTCTAGCGGAGCATTGTATTGTTCGAACTGGTTTTAAATTTTTGCTCGTTAATAAATGAAAGCGGCACGAGAAAGAAAAAAGAGAAAGACAATGGGTCGTTTCTTTTGGGAGATGAGCGCATAAGGGAAAAAAGATCTAATGAACATAACAGGCGGAAAGCGATCATCACTAGTATGTACAGAATAAATGCGTTGCCCATGCACTGGCTATCGCGAAAGAATGGTAATCCACCGGCTTGGCGCTAAAGTTATATGCACTGCCTGTCACCAACACAACATCTCTGCAACAGTAGCAGCAGCCGTCGCTACAATACCGACGTAACGGCCATAGGCAGTTTCGCCAAAATTGACGCAACTGAGAGATCACAACACTTTTCCAGTGAGCCAAGTACACCAAGTTCCGCGCAGGGTAACGGTATACCCGCGAAACGCTGACTTATGATTCAGAAAGCTGCTCCTACGTAAGATATCTATGTCCCTAATGGAAGTCGCGTGGACACAACAATTCATTGGAGCTGAAAAAAGGATAACATGACAAGACCAGGCAACGGCAGGTCGCTCTTCAATCATAAAAAGCGCTAACATGTCTTGATAGGCCTGTGTGTTGGCCATTCATGTTAACTAGTGAAGCGGCGACTAAAGCACCGTACCATCACGCATAGGCGTATGAGTTCTGCCGTGTTAAAATGCGTCAAGTCGGCGACGAGAGCAAGTTTTGCGCTACATCACAGTCGGATCTAGTAATCGCTTGCTTTTTAACGGCAAATAGGCAACACTTTTGAGTTCCTTATTGATTTTGTAGAATTGCCTCAGTTCACGTGGTTTTCCGCCGTCTTTTATATAGGCCCTTGTCTATAACTCCACGTCACCACTGTTTTCTCTTATTTTTTTTTATGAGTACGCCGGCAGCCCTTAAAGAGAAACTCTTTGTCAAACAGCAGTTTAGCAAAAATATCGTGAATAGCAATAGTAGTCACGGTCACCGATACCGGAACACTGAACGCGTTTACCCTTGAAGAGTTTGGAGGAGCAGCGACATGCTTAGTGTTCCAAGTCCCTCTTACGTTATATGAAACGATGCTCAAGCTGCGATCAGATACTAAACTCCGTCGCCTATGAGAAAGAGGCACCGAAGCATCGAAAACATATACGAGTGCCCAGACATCGCCGAAAAACGACCAAACACAAACTAAATAAACAAAAGATTCTCGCCTCCTCCGCGCGCTACTATCGAGTTCTTCTTTTTCGAATTGCACCGCAGCAGCAACATGCAGGCACGCGGCGCACACGCATCGCCTCCGCTCTCGGGGCCTGAGCCGGGGGTTTCTGTACCGAAAACTAGCGAAACAAATTGGGGTTACGCGTTCGGGTCGCTGGCGGTGGCGCAAACACTCGGCCTCGAAGATATTCTTTATGCCGGGCCTCTCTCCCCCTGCTCCGCTCTTACAGCCTCATGCCTTGTCCTTTTGTTTCTGTTACTGAGGGTACAGGGTCTGGGGGCGCCCGCTCCCGCCAGTCTTCAGCGCGATCGACGTGCCCTGACGGCAGCGTCCAAGTTTCGACGAGATACGGGGCCGCGTATACTCCCCTTCGCTCCTTCTCCTCTGGCGAGCTGCACGAAGTCCTGACCTTCCCTGGTGCGATCGAGCAGCCCTCGGAGGCGAGCCGAGATAAAGCCTTCTCCCCTGGGAAGCGGCGCCATTCTGCTTCTTGTTTTGCCCGCTGGCCTTCTTCCAGGGAGCCCCTTCACTCAGCGTCCCCTTTGTTCGCGCCCCGCAAGAGACGCCTTTTCTCTTGCGTTTCTGGCGCTTCCGGCGTGGCAGTGAATGGGAGATACAGGATAATGCCGTATTGATTGCCTGTGTAGAGTATGCATCGAGCACTGCGCTCGAGTGGCCTTCCTGGGCGCATTCCACTGGCCCCGCAACGCTGACGAAAGGGAAGGAGAAGGAGTATGAGGGTGAGACTGGAGCAGCCTGGAAGCTGAGCTGGAATGGAAAAGTCGGGGGAATGCCTCAAAGGGTTACGAAGAAGTTGACTCAACAAGGAAAGAGGTTTCCTCTGCGACTGACCTTTGAGCCACAGATTATTGTTGATCGTAAACCAAGTCCTCAAATGCAGAGATTTTTGCGAGGAACATGCCTAGATTGCGCAAAAAATGTTGCATAAATATGCAAAAAAAGAACACGCATAAAATTGGTCCCAGCATCTTAATGTTACTATTAATTATTTACTCAATACTGCAAGCCGTAAAAGGCCGAGTAGGAGTGGGATATCATACAGTGGGCCATCATTACGGAACGACAAATGTAAGGTTCTGTACGCGAGATGAAATAAACACAAAAGGAGAAAAAACAAAAACAATTTGCGATAAATGATCAACAAAGGTTATCAGTCAAAAGCTCCTTCAATCGCAGAAAGAACATTTTTCGCGCGCAAATGCATGAGAAGGTATATTATTCCATTCGGCTAAGTCCTATTAAAGGAAGAATATTTAAAGATGTTTGTGCGGGCGAATAACGGAGAGAGTTAATGAGCATGGTAAAGCTTTGCCACTCTAGATTATGAAGCCTGCAGGTACGTTAACAGGATCAAGGCGAAACTGGCAATAATAGAATTTAAAGAGGAATCTAATTCGGGCTGCTTTCTTAAGGACTCTAAAAACTTGATGTTATTGATTCTCATTATTTAGATGGAGAATCATGGCAATTGTACATGAAGCGAACTGCTGACCTTTGCATCCATTTAAGCTTGTGAATGTCTTTCTTAGTGAAATTGATCCCAAGCTTCGCAGGCGTATTGTAACTAAGATCTGATTAACCGAATCATAGGCCTGAAGCTTTACGTCGGCGGGGCAGTGTTTGAACCTGTGTCTGACTTCACCGAGCTTGCGGCGTGCGTGCAGAAGCGCAGATATTATCAATATGAGTGGACCAACTGAAGTGGTTGAAATGGTTACACTCAAATATTTGAAAGAGTTAGTTCGAGATATCGAGGTCCGCTTGAAACTGTATTGACAATGAAAGGGAGACTTTTTGTTCGTGATGCGCATGGAAACAGTTTTATTAGGATTAAATAGCATTAAGAATTTCATTAAGCAGAACCTGGTGGTTTTTATCATTAATAACGTTGAAGATCAAGCAGATCTGCGAATAATGAAATACTAACACTTTGATGAATGCAGGTGGTCAAGTCGTTC
The DNA here is from genome assembly GCA_030143305.2 of Amblyomma americanum. Classification (NCBI taxonomy): domain Eukaryota; kingdom Metazoa; phylum Arthropoda; class Arachnida; order Ixodida; family Ixodidae; genus Amblyomma; species Amblyomma americanum. The sequence goes on along the minus strand of JARKHS020032341.1, from coordinate 20,354 downwards.
ACGTAAATGAAGAAATGTAGAAGCTCTAACCAATACTTGCGGAACAACGGAGTTTACAGAGAGACCGTCTGAATGATTACCTTCGAAATAAACTGTTGGCGCATATTAAGATATGACGATATCCACTTGACTGCAGTAGCAGGTAAACCCAGCTCGTCAAGCTTGAAAAATGGACCGGAATGTGTGACCCTGCAGAAAGGTTTGCTGAAATCCAGGAATATAACGTCTATTTCGCCGGCATTATTGAGAACAGACGAAAATGAATGAATTGTTTAAACTAGCTGTGTAACTGTCAACAAGCCTTTGCGAAATCCATCCTGGAAGGGAGACGGAGTATTTTTTTTTTTTTGGTGTCTAGAAGGTCGGTTATCCTAGGAGGGCTGTAGCTTTTAAGTGATTGCGGTACTTTTTCAGCAAATACAGGCACAACACATGCGAGCCTCCAGTCAGCCGGCACGACGCCGCTAGAAAAAATAAACGAAAAATAACAACAAACTGCGCTAATGATGCGGCTATGCGGCATAACTGTTCCTGATAAATAAATAAATAAACAAACACTTCCGTTTGGGCGTCAGCTATGCTGTTATTAATTATGCCACTAGAGGTCTCTAAGTAACCAAATTAGCAGAGCTCATGTTTTGCAAAATAACATAGATAAAACACACACTCTTCTCATCTTCCGTAAAATGTAGAGACGCCTATAAAGAAAACGAATTTTTGTTTTTACTGCGCATGTCTGCCTTCAGATGGCGTCCCATGGGTTGTCGTTGAAGGTTCCAAACATAAGCTGGAGCCATTTTCGGCACATAGGTGGAGTTAAATTGTCTTAACAGCTTCCAGTTAACGTTCGGCTTTATTCACAGGTCGGTAAGTCAGGTGAATCGTCTTTTCCGCTAGTATTTCACCTTAAACATCATCGTAAACTTGAAGCAACGGTGAAACGAATGCGGAAGACGACAGAGCTATTCAGGATACTTGAAGATGGCTAAGATGTTCATCGTTATACAAAGAAAATAGTAATACTAAACACTTAACGCCTATCCTTTCGCTTAGCATGGTTGGTAAACAGACTGCACAGCTATAACTCTCTGTACTAACACTTCTCTCGATTCACTTGCTCGTGGATGCTATTCTTTTCAACTATTCCGAAGAACATCCTTTGTCAGCTGTTTTCGCCATCTCGAGGAGGCAAACAGCGCAAAATACGTTGCTGAAAACGAACGCATAACATTCATATCACCAGCCGGCCGGCTGTTTTCATAACGGCTTGTCACAAAAGAGCTTCATCTCAACACGAGACCGAACACTGTACACAAAGCAAGCAACACGTGAAAAAAATATAGGTCTATACGTAAAAAGAAACAGCGCATTTGCAATTTTTTCCATCACTGGCACCAAAGGGTAAAGACGGATGATAGAGCCCGCAAGAATTGTGCTACTCTCCAACCGTAATGGGTTTTTCTGCAATCGCAAATCTAGAAAACATAAAATTTAAAAAGCAGCAAAATTTCGAAGATGACGGTAAGAACACTATTTACGTACTGTTTTGCGACTTCCTAGCATAATTTGCGATAGCACTTTCAATCCCCACGGTTTCCTTTGTACGGGAGGTAGTGAAAGCAAAGTTTTCTTAGAAGCCTCATGCTGCGACTAATGTTTTGTTTCGGAAAAGAGTAGCAAATAAAACAAATAAAGCCTACGCTCAATGAAAAATTATGGAAGTCTGATGCTTGCATTGAAGGAACATCCTTAGCCTGTCTTCGAAGTGCTTTGTGCGTTTGCTAGCTTCTAAACAGCGCGACGCATTTTCCCATCCAACCAGGACCTGATAAGAAACCCTGCTCGCAGAAAAAGACAGCAGTTAGAAAAAAAGGATGCAAATGAATGGCAATTCATCCAGCCTTGTTATTATTGTGCTAAGGATGGCGTACATTTCTTGATGAGCGTATTTTCTTTTTCTGATTGAAAGAAGGTGTTAGTGCGCTGGCTATGCGTTTGGGAGCAAGACCTAAAGATTTTCTTCCTCTTTTGGTTATTGATTGGATGCAGTACTTAGCAGTATTTACTTTTCACGCGTAACGTGTTTTGCATGAGCAAGATTGATCGGAAATGCCCCTGGAGGAGGTGGAGGGAAAATTAAAATAATCCAGAAATTGAAAGTACCCATACAGCTAACGAAAGAGACGGCTGCTTTTTTCCCGTTTTGATTAGATATAAACGGCAAAACTTAACACTTTTCTATATAAGAAAAGGGCACATATCTTTTTAGGAAACATTGGCTGACGAGTTTTGAATTTCAAAAACTTTAGGTAGCGCTTTTCTCGAGCTGACATTAAAGGCGTCATCAATAATGCTGCTGGACTTAATCAAGTCCTTTTGTTTTTCACGGATGTAGATACAAGAACTTCAGACTACACTAGGCTTGTCTGAGCTCATCTTGTGCATTATTCATCATACAAATTCGCTATCACAGTGCACTTCACAAATGTTGTCCTTATAGCTCTGGATTTATGATTAAAAAATGAGCTCATAATGCGCTGAATGCCCACAACATTGTGACACAGACCACACGGAATACATGAGAGCAGCAAAGGTCTCAAGGTATGGTTAGCTTTGAATAAAAAACAAAACTAACGGATAACGAGCTTCGATAAGTAGTGCAGGGAGTACTGGAAGAGGGCGCCACTACCAAGCTAGTTCGTGATTGCGTTAATTTCTGAGTTTATTTTTACCCTCAGTACTGTTAAAGATTTTGAGATTAATGTTAATGAAATGTTAACACGCAAATCGAGAATTCTTGTTTCAGATGATATTGAATTTTTTGCTCCGTTCGTTTTTAAGCGTGATTGGCAAGCTTCCTTGATTCGACGACGAAATGAGAACAGACACTCACTGTTGACTGATCGCCTTGAAAGCTTTTGACTTTATCGTGTTAGAGAGAGTGCGTCAGAGCGCACGACTGAAGACATCTAAAGCGGCTCGCACCGTTCTTTGACAGCATTCACTTATCGTCTCAAATTCGACGCACAGTCGTCCGATGTCGCCAGCCGACAATGAAGGAGTGGCCAGCGAATTCTATCTCGCTACATGCCAGAACGCTTCCCGAGAAATTTGTCCCCCGGAACTTGAGGCAGTTTGGAAGATGGCAATTGATTGTGAGAGCTCGCTAGGGAGACCAAAGAAGAAAAACACATAAAAGAGACACCGAAAGAAGCATTTGCAACTGTGAGGCGAGAAGCAAGTAGGACAGGTTGACTTCCGCACCGTAGCACGGAGCGGAGGTGGCCGATAGGAACCCGGCGTTCCCGACAAGGGAACATGGAACGGCGCGGCGAACCGGTAAGTGCAGGACCGTGTTTGAACTCTCGCAGGCATCAGCGGGGCCGAGTGGGGCAGACTTCGGTACTTGCCGCTCTTTTTCACCCCTTCTTTTCTCTCTTATATTTCTTTCAAGGTTCTTTCGCCAAGTGCGAAAGCGACGAAGCCGCCCGGGGAAGTCGGTTGTTCGGAAAAGGCGCTCCTAAATCGTTCGGTAACTGGTTGGACCCGAGGCGAAAGGAGAAGTTGCTTTCGTCTCCCGCAGGGGGCGCAGTCCTCATCAGCGGGATAACAAAGTTACGGCGTGTCTTTCTTTTATCATGCCTCTGGGTGGTTTGATAACCGCTCAAGAGCAAGAGTGACGTCGGAAAAGTGTTCGAGCCACAGATGTAGGAACAGCTAGCACGGGGCGAAGCTGGTGGTGCGGTCGGAAACAGTTTACGCCCGCATAACCAGCGCTAATGATGCCAGAGGCTCTCCTCTTGCAGGAAGCAGGTTTTTCTTCTTTTGTTTGTTTGTTTTCCGGGATAATGCCCGAGGCCCTGAGCATGAAGCTGGGGAGCTGGAAGGGGGAGGAAGGCAGGCAGAATTTCTTATTGGGAGCTTGGCATGGGCTGCAATGAAATCACGGTGCGGTGTATGCAAATGAGCATAAACGAGAAAAGGAAGCTGAAAGTTTTTTTTTCTTGCGACAAGGGGAAGAAATGCAAAGTGGCAAGCAGTTATTGCCTAAGTTGTTTGTCCACTCTTTGACATGAAGGCGAATTGCTAAGTCCCACGCGCAATTCATCTACTCGCATTATGCGTGGTCACGCGATGCCAGTGTCTACAGTATATAACGGAGCGCCTCGAGGCCAAGTCACGGCGGAGAGCACAAACATGGGCTCGAAATTGGCAGGCTGGATAAATTAACGCCGATGAAATATGGGGCGGACGTCACCAGCTCGAATTCACCGGCTTTGGATTTAAATCATCGAAGCTAACGCTTCTTCGAACAAAGAGCATTGTACTATGGGAGCGCTATACCTCGCAGCAGGCCGAAACAGGAGTATGGCTGTCCATCACCGCAGATAGGACGCTTGACACTTAAAAAAAATGCTTCCGGTGGATAGAGGACAGAAAAGATAGTGCGCATTCACGTGTCATAATATCTGTCATAAAAAAGTGGTGTTGTGTGAAAATGTGTACATATTTATTTAAAATCATCGTACTTCTAAAATTAGTCCCTTTATCTGCGAAATCAGGTAGATTAGTAGTAAGAAGACACCATGTCGCTGCGATGTTACGTACCTTATAGTAATTATAATGGCGGTCTAGTGAGGTGTGATAACGGCATGTCGAAAAAGATGTATTTCGCGAGAGAAGGAAACGCCTAAAATGTGTTTAGTCCGTAAAAAGATAATTATAAATGATTCCGCTTTCTTTCTGAAAGCGTACAATCAAAACGTCGTTAGTTCGCGACTTTGGAACAGCCATAAAAATAAAAAGTGTTCAATGAACAGAACGCGACCAACAACCTCAATGTTCTTTTCAGTCTATCACCTATTTCAGGCAGCTGTATTGCAGCAGCCCACTTAGTGACATTTCTAATTCTCTTTCGGAACGGATATTGATTCTAAATTCATCAGGCGCTCGCTAAACTTTGAAGCCTTAATGAGTTCTGCCTGCGCAGAGCAGATCAGGTATTTATGAGGAATTTACAATCAGCCGCAGCATTTTAGCTAGTGCGGCTCGAGAGAGAAACGGCGCATTTTCGGTGCCTGGAGCGGTGTGTTCTCGTTGTAATTTATCGAAGGCCACCAATCGATCCAACATTCAGGGCAATTCTTAGCCTACCGATGGAGTCGGGTGGAACAACGCCTTCCTCACGTGAGGCTAGGCTAAATATGGGTACTTTTCAATGCAGCCAGGGTATTGGAGAAACGGGCAGGCTGGTTATGCACAGCTGCTCAGTGCCACGAACAAATGAATTGTACTGCACGGAATACAGGCGAATGAAGTAAAATTTGCATGCGCATTTTGCAGCGTACTTCAAACGTTCTCTTGCTAAAGGTGTTCAGTTTTATTTCTTGCAGACATCGAAGAAACGATGATGACGTTAGAAATAGCAATTACCATAATAGATTTGAAATCAAGCTGATAAACTTGCTCAGCTTTTATAACTCCAGCAAAGTAACTGAATTGACGACTTTCAGCGATTAAGTATAAGGGAATTAAGTTAGATGAAGCGTGTGACGTTTAAATTGATTAGGTTTACATCAGAGTTAAGCTGATTGCTTATTCTTCAAAAAAGGATGAAATTATCCTAGCAGCTCCTCAATTTAAAAAATAGCTGCGAACACCTTGCGTTTAAAGCTATGAATTGTTAAATTTGTCCACACTTGCGCAACTGGCGCGGAGAGTCCAGCCATGTGTGTATGGATTGTGGCACTACAATGGACTATGTTCTACTGTGACTGAATATGTGCATAGATGGTGACTTGTGGAGTGGACTGTGATGTGGACTGTGTGGAGTGATTGCGTGCATAGATGGTGGTGACTGCGGGAGAGGAATGTGTGCAATTATAAGAGACTGTGCGCATAGCGGGGTAGATGCGACAGGCTTTAGGACATTGTTAATATAGAAGGGACGCTACGGTGGAGCAATTGCCGGCAGAATAAGCAAGGCTAATCCTACCTGTAGCATTCAACACCTCAACTCAAGTCAACACAACTCAAGCCATAAGTTTTTTCTTAATCACTTCAGTACAAGATTGCATTTTCTGCACGTGTACGTTTTTCTGCAGATAGCGTACGCGACTATCAGCTATGTCAGGACGCGATGAAAAGCATTTAATTAATTATATATAATTATAATTGGTTTTGAGGGAAAGGAAATGGCGCAGTATCTGTCTCATATATCGGCGGACACCCGAACCGCGCCGTAAGGGAAGGGATAAAGGAGAGAGTGAAAGAAGAAAGGAAGAAAGAGGTGCCGTAGTGGAGGGCTCCGGAATAATTTCGACCACCTGGGGATCTTTAACGTGCACTGACATCGCACAGCACATCGGGCGCCTTAGCGTTTTGCCTTCATAAAAACGCAGCTGCCGCGGTCGGGTTCGAAACCGGGAACTCCGGATCAGTAATTTAATTAAAGATAGCCTAAAAAAGACCTTAATAAGGGGCCGCAGGAATTAGCCCGCTGTCGTTGTCTGTGCGGAAAAAGAAGCAGCATTAATGATTAAAAAAAAGAAACTCTTAGGCCATCCTCGGTGGATCGTTGAGATGCGTTAGCAGCCAAACGTTCTTTATATCCGAGGCTGACACACTAAAGTTCGTTAAATCCGAGGTGGTATAGTTAGGGTCGTCATATCTGAGGTCAACACACTAAGTTCGTTTTATGCGCGACCAACAGACTAACGTTCGTTGTATCCGATGTGGCATACTAAGGTTCGTCACATGCGAGGTAGTATACTAAGTTCGAAGCCCGGTGAGCAGGTGGCCTCTTGGCACTGGCTACTGACAGACGGCGGTCACCATTTCCTTTTGCAATGACGTGCTTAACGCTAACGCTTAAAAAGAAAAAACCTGTAAGGGCATATCGCAGCGACCGGTTGATACGAAAGATACCGTTTGAAAGAAAGTTGGAATCTTCGCCAGCAGAGCCATGCATAGGGTGCTATTATCTCGTTGAACGATAGCCCTACTGAGACAGCGCGGTCTGCTGAGTATAAGCGAGCATGCTTTCACAATAGAAGAACTGTAGCGCAACCAAGACGAACACAAGAAAGAGGCACACAGGACCAGCGCTAGTCCTGTGTGCCCCTTTCTTGCGTTCGTCTTGGTTGCGCTACAGTTCTTTGGTTACAAAATGCACAATCTAGCCCAACAAAAAGTTCTTCTAAACCATGCTTTCACAAACTGAAGCTTTTACGAAAGAGCAGACACCAGGTCATTTCTTTCCTACCGTAGATGTGACAACCGAAGCTTTCGAATGTTTAGATCGGGGGAAAAAATGCTCATGTCACCCAGCGCGCAATGCTTTCTAGTATAATGAATTTTGAGAAGAAGACTTGACCAAGCAGAACGTTTGGGAAGAGGCTAGTGAAATATTAACTTTTCTTTGATCTGACAATCTGTGTGATCATATTCATTATTTAATTCACGGGTCTGGAAAGCACACTGCGCTCGCAGGCACATTCATTATCTTGCTGATCCTTTAGTTAGGACAGATTCGCAGAAACGGATTAGTAGCGAACAGTAATCGCCTTAAGGCTGCTTTTCTGACATGTGTCGAGTAAAAAAAAAATGATAATGAAAAGCGAGTCACGCATTTACGAAATTCATTTTTTCTTTGTGCTTGAAGCTTCCAACCTGAGGTGCAATGCGTGCTCAGCTGTTGAAGAATTTAGCGGTTAAACTTTGTTAAACTTGGAAGTATCTGCTTATGCGTTTTTTTTACTGCTTCTCCGAAACGTCCACGAACGTCGCAGAGCCTGAACACACCAAAAAAAGAGTTGATTTGAATTCCAATAGGTGTTCAAGAAGTAGAAAAAATGAACATAAAAGAGCAGAGGCAATGAAAAATTCGAGCTACTCCTCCACTTCAGAATAAAAAAGAGCCTTTAAAAAATTTAGAACTTTCGGAATAAATCAATTCATATCTAGTTATCAGCAGTCCAGAGCAGGTGTTCCAGCGCAAACAATCTCGGTGCCGACAGAAATGACAGGAGATAAAAAGAGCGAAGTAAAATGTGGATCTAGGAAAGCCGAGAACGAAAAACCAAAGTAGATAAAAAAAATGTGCCGCGAATGAGAGAGAGACGTATGAGAGTTTTTCACATTCGTTCCTCCTTCTGCACGCTGTCTCCTCGTCGGGACAGATAGCCTCAATTCCTGCCGGGAACGCTGGGTTGGGGAAGGGAATAAAGGGGAAGCATAGGGACTGGGAAGGCTAGAAAGGGGAGAGGCGCTGCCTGGCTCCCAGATTTATTTCCCCGAGCCGCTGCCCTGATCCCCAGGAATAGAGGTTTCGGTCGGTCGATTGGGACCGATAAATCTCGCGAGACGCTGCCCGCCGCCCTCATTTCAGCCCCTCTTTTCTCCGTGCTTTTCCGTCTGTCCTTTTCTTATTTGCCACCATCCTGCTTGACCCGTCAGTTTTTCCACCCGCGATCGCCTCTTCGCAGGCGGTTTCTGCGCTCGCAGTTTTAAATTTGACAATCTTCCCTTGCCATCGCGCTCTCCCGCCATATGAGACGCAGCTGGTGGTGCGAAGTCGCCTCAGCTTCCGCTGGAGAGAAGAATATGCAGTTTCAACGATCCCCATCGTCTCGAGACCGGCACTTGGAACTCGCTCCGGGCGTAGCTGGGCAGGGAGCTTGCCTTCCATTTGTGAACGATGAAATCGGTCCCGATTCGGCTTTGGTGCCGCGTTGAAAAAAAAGCAGTATATCTTTTATTTAATCATTTGCCGTAACTGAAGTCGATTACGCGGTAGCAGTCATCGAGAGGAATTTCAGTGCAGATTAGAGACAAGTCATCCTCTCCGCGCCTCATTGCTATACATAGTGTCGATGTTCGTGCGCTCGCTTGCATAGCCTGGTGAGATACTTTTTGGGGCACTGCTGCGCCACGAGGTGTCGTTTCTACGAAGTAGGAAGGAGCATTCTCGCAGTAATAGTTAGGCGAGAACCGTTGACTTATTCTTGTTCGAATCTCCCAGTTACTAATGTAACAGCTTACTTGTACAGCAGTAGCCTTGCGAAAAGTATAACTCGCCTTTTATATTTTACGGAAAGTTACTGGTTGAGAAAGAAATAACTGAGCGTGAAAGGTGCAAGCGCTTCTGAGCATTCCTAACGACGAGATAGAGAATGCACGTTGCTTGAGAAGGATTGTTGTGGGCAGTGCAAAGTCTGTAATTTGCGAACAAACAAACACAAATTTCACTACCATTATTGCTACTTTAGAAAGTAGTCGGCTGTTTATGCACAAAAGAGCATTGTCTGTCAACAGATGCAGTCACGAAGTTTCTTGGTTTATTGGGATTTAACGTCCCAAAGCAACTCAGGCTATGAGGGACGCCGTAGTGAAGGGCTTTGAAAAATTTCGACCAGCTTGGGTTCTTTAACGTGCACTGACACCGCACAGTACACGGGCCTCTAGAATTTCGCCTTCAAAGAAATTCCGCCGCCGCGGCCGGGATCGAACCCGCGTCTTTCGGGTCAGCAGCCGAGCGCCGTAACTACTGAGCATGGAGCAAGAGTCATCGCGGCGGGTCAATCACGAAGTTTTGCCGGAGAAGTTATGACAGTAAAAAAAAAAAAACTGCTTTCGTACGATGCCACTTTTATGCAATCTTAGCAGCCGTTCGAACGCAATTATTTCTTTGCCGGTGAGTTTGTTATTTTTATTCATTTCGGAGAAATTTAGTGCAATTAAGCGCTTTAAATGCAGATGACCTTGTTGCAGGCAAGCTGGGAATGTCGATGACGGGTATTTATCAGCATGGCGGTCAATTAAGCGTCTGTACTTAAGGGACGAAGTGATTGGAAAAAAAAAGAAACACTTTCTTTGCTCATCCTAAATACTCCGTAAATTATGAAGAAAAATATATATTTGCCGTTTTTAAGCCATTTTCGTCGTGAAACACAATTTATTTATTGCGGGTTCAAGTGTGATACTTTAGTAGGCTCGCCTGGCTTTTGAGTACGAATGAAAGACCTAAGTTTCTCCTTCATACTCCTGGCGCTTGTAACCTACCGATCGAAAGAACCCTTTAAATGTTAGCCCGTGCTTCGGCTCGCCCTTTACTATATTTGTTTGTTGCTTTGCTAGAACTTTGTGGACTGTAATCTAAACACAAAAATAGCTGCTAAGGTTGCAGCGCGCATGCCACTTGCATAAACTGGCTCGTACAGACGCGAACGCAGAGTAAGGTCATTAGTCTTTGCGCGTGTTTTCAACGGCTGGAAAGGAAACTCTATTTTAAAAAGTCAGTCCATATTTCATGCTCCGGCGATATAGATTCATGGCGGCAACAGAGCAACCTGCACGCAAAAACAAACAAAACAAACAAACAAAAATACGGCTTATGGCAACGCCCCACTTTATGAGCGCCCGTTTGAGAAGAGGTGCGGCGTGCGTAGTTTTATATAATACAAACTAAATTGACGAAAATATGTTTAATAAACTTGGTCTTGGAGGGCACATATAATTTTTTTCCGCGAGTCAGATGCCTGAGAAAATTGATGAAGGTGGAGCCTGGGATGTCTGCGAAATACTTTGGTCGTTTGCTCCGTTAGGAAGTGTTTCTGGTTTTCCGATATGAAGTTCAGGTTGTCGTAATAAAAAAAGAATGAGTCTGACGCTAAACTGCCACTTTAAATGATGTGAAGTGCTGGTGAATTAATAGAAGAGGAGCCAGCTTATGCACATCAGCAGGAAGTACCAGCAACATGTACACAAACAACGCGCCGAAAATCTGTGAAGAAGGATAGCGAAAAAAAATCACTTGGAGCGAGAAACTCATTAATGAAATGCCCCCTCCCCCCTCCTCCCCTCAAGAAAAAAAAACGGAGAAAAAAAGAAGTCTGGTGTGCGTATCTTAACACCGCCTTTAAATTTGCCTGCATCGGGCGAATAAGTGCTAATTAGTGCAAGGGCTTCTCCAAAAAATATTTTTCAAAAAAAAACCCGCGTACAAAGGCTAAAGTGCAGCAGCGAGTGAACTGCTTGTAATTATCAAAAGCTCCGCCGAAGAAGAAAGCCCGACTTGAACTGAATAATGCATAAATGCGTTTATAGAACGCCGTGCTTCAAGCAAAAATGAAACCGGAGGTGCTTCAAGCAAAAGTGGCAGCATTTTCAATTACGCTGGATTAGAAGCAAGCTGTCGAATGCACCTGACGGCTAGGAGTGGCGAGGTTTGCCAGTTTGAAAAAGGGAAGTTTTCAAGGCAGCGCACTCAACGCAGGCTCAACTTTGCTGATTTAATTTGGCCGTGCAGCTAGCCCTCGTTAATGAAGGACAACTTGAACGTCCACTGTTTCTTTTCCAGTGTTGACCTTTTTTGCTATTTTCATTTCTCTTGTATTTTCTTCATTTTTCTTAGCCTTCAAAGCGCTAATTACACTCAGGGTTTCCTCCCGGGCGTGTACTGTAAAAGTTGGAGCAAGCTGGAAGGTGGCGTCTTGGCAGGAGTGCAGGACTCTGACGTTACCATGACAGAGGCAGTAACAGATGCAGGAACAAGACCTGCGAATTAACTTTTTTTTTCTCTGCACTGACCTGCGCTGACCCGGGACATCAAATGAGAGCCATTATGATAGGTCTCAAGGGTTTTTATGCCTGACATCGTAAAACCTTTTTAACTCTTGTTTTTTATTGTTTGGTTGTTTCTATGTTTCTAAAGTAATAATTCCTTCTTCACGAAACAGTGTCAGGTATACATAGGCCACGCACTATACATAGGCCTTACACTGTCCGTCGTCCGGTTTTTTGCGCTTCCAAGTTTACAACATGCATCACCAACTAGCCCGGCAGCTTGCTCTCCTGAACAATAATTTAAGCTCACAAATGTCACACGCTTTCAGGAAAAATAATAAGAAAGAAGGCTGCTGGAGCTAGGAAAGAAAGACTGGTATAGAATAAATTTGTGAGACCAGAAACATTCTCTGCAGGGCCCGCTCATTGTTTCCCACGTCATTATTATATTATGATATTATATTACATGAGAACTAGACAAAACGTTTTGGTCAATTTTGTAAACAGCGATTAGATGCTTGCTTATTACTGACCGCAGCATCGTAAATGGTAACAAGATAGATTGTGATTATGTTTATATGTGTTTTGATTTCATATCCTGGTGTGATTATTTTCTCCGATGTTTTCACTCGTCAATGATTACGAAATATGATATAACTTTTCTTTGGTCTGCAGGTTATAGCTAATTTGGTCAGTGCGCTTATGGTTAGTGTTACCTGACGGTCACCTATAATCATGGTTATTAAATATAATAAAAAACAGACGCTTTCTTGTTTTCGACATTGTTCCTAGAGACGAGCGGACGATGACAATTGTTTGAGTAGAAGGACGCATGGCATTAGAAAGAAATGAGACTGCGAACGAGGATTACCACATCATTTGGGTGGTTGCCGCAGTGTTCTCTCCAATACAGGAGTCAAGCGTGAGCACACGGTTGGCTACAACGAGAAGAGTACGAAGGTCTCCTCAGCTGAACGCCTACCGTTGCTCTTGTCCCAGTTCGGGCTTTTATTAGGTATAATGAGCAGTCCCCAAAAAGCAGCTTATGAAATAAATTAGAGACAAGACCAAGCATACCCGTAGATGAAAGAATGATCTCCGACCAGCTAATTAAGAAGCAGGTGGGCGCTTGCTTTTATTCCGATCGATTCTGAATGCAGAAAAAAGTACCGCGAGTTAATTAGTTTCTGAGGTACTTTTTCGTGCTTTTAGTTAGAACAGTAATGAGAGACTTCTTCTCAGCTCTATATAGAGAGTGCTGCGGAAGGCGTTCCCTTAAAATTTCATGTCAGCTTTTTTGCGCGCGGCTAGAAGTAATACGGAACGTTCAAATGAGAAGCTCAGTGTGCCTGGACGCCAATTAATCGTAAAATTCATTAGCCACGGCTCATTTGTAATCCTGTCCGAGAGCTAAGCGAATGCAATCTAAACGAAGACTTCTTGGTTCCGCGTATAGATCGAGCATTAATGATTGGCTGAAATATAGCCTCGTTGCGAGGACATGGTTCTGGATCCTTTGATTATCTTAGTTTGGCTTTTCTTCCTTCTTTGAGTGCACGTGGTAACGTGTCTAAAGCAACGGATGCCAGGAGAGTTGTAAAAAGTTTAGGGGCGATCAATTGGATCGGTTTGCGATAGCATGCTTGTTTCACTCGGCAACAAGCTGAACTTAATAATAGCTCGATTCCCTGCAGAAACCGTTCAGCTGCAGAGCGACCTACAGAACAGGCTTCGGCGCTCGAAGACCACGCCTCTGCAACCGACTATTCCTGCTCTGAAGTCTCACTAAGTGAGATACCGCGATGGATTACTGGCCTGTGCGCAGCGAAACGTGCACTATACTACAATTTCTCGTTCGCTAGGTATATGGGGCTTCCATATTAGCAATACCTATGCCATCTCTTTTTTGTATATATTACAGAGTTGTTGGGCGCTTTTTCAACAGGAGAAAAATCACTCTTTGCTGCTCGGACTAAACCGCCCTCTCTGCCGACAACGACGCAGCGAGTTTGTTTCGCATGCTTACGCGAGAGATCGCACTTCCCGCGCACAACTCGAACCAATTTTTCGACCCACGCTTCAATTCTGATCGTTCTGGGCTCCTCCTTGCCACCTTGTTTGCATATGAAGCAAGTTTTCTTTGTCTTCTGTGGTTTGGTGTTGCTTTCACAAACCGGTACTCGCCCCTCATCGGCTTGGTCCACAGCCTTGCCTGTGGCGCCTGCAGCTTCTATGAGAAAATTGGACATCTTAATGAATGCCTTTTGTTTAACACCGACAATCAAACGCTGCCGTTTTGCCTTGACCGTCTCGACATCATGCTTGCACAACAGATTGTGACTTTGGTCCAATGTTTAGTGGAATCCCCCAAGGTGGAGTGGGTTTCAAATAAGGAAGTAATGAATTATTAGCATCACATAAGTGCATGCGACCACCGAATTAACTTTGACGGCGACACTATTGTACTGGAAACCGAAGCTAACCCGCGAAGGAGGCTTCTACTCGAGTCGTGGCACATCCAACAGACACGGGAGAATGTTAATCGCTCCCTGGAGACACTTCCCACTTCTTACATCCAAGGTTTGCGGCCACTGACCCGGAGGTTTTCCACTTGAGGGCTTAAAGAGCCAAGCTGCGCCTTGCCCGTAGTCACACCATGAAGAAGCGACCGAGCCGGTCCCTAAACTTCGTGTTTTTACTGCAAAACTTACTTGGTTGGCGTCAGTCATTTTTCTCCTATAATTAAATTGCCCAGCCAGACAGACTTCTGTCAAATGTTTTCTTTTGAGTCATACGATTCCAAACAAAAAGCTATAAAGCTTCCTTTTGCTTATGTGGAAGCTGTATAGCTGCCCGTTGTGCCTGTATATGGCTCAGAGTATTATTTCGCAGTAGGCCATCGTTACCTGCCGTCGTTGCTCCTTACTCTATCCCTGTGTTTCCCCATTAGACCTGCCGCTTCCCTTTACCTCAGTGCAGATTTGCCAACCGGAATAAAATTCTTGTTCAGTTCCCGGCCTTTCTCTTTCCATTCTCTCGGTATTGACCATGAAGAGCTAAAGGCAAAGAAAATCTAATTTTTATCAGCCGTTTAGTTCGAACAGCAACGAAACTTTTATTTGTTTAGAATTGTATATTTTTGGTGCGGTAGCACTACTAGGCACATTTTCCGTTTGAGGAAAATGTACGTATGTCCCTGAAGCCTGCTTTGTGGCAGGTGGCCCACCTGTCCATCGGATTGTGGGCAACCTGCCCCGTGTGTACATCTGGCGGGCCTGCACCTGGGTGAAGGGTACACCTGGGTGAAGGCATTGGAGGTAAAATGCCTTCACGGTAAAGGCCTTTAGGTCAGATACCTTTGTGGCAAAGACCTTTATGTCAAATGCCTTTATGGTTAAGAACTTTAGTGCAAAAACCTTTAGGTCAAAGGATGCTTTTGCATTCGCAGCCTCCGCAGCCGCCACGATGGCTGAGTGCTTATAGCGCTCGGCTGCTGACCCGAAAGACGTGGGTTCGATCCTGGTCGCGGCGGTCTGATTTCGATGGAGGCGAATTTATAGAGGCCCGTGTACTGTGCGATGTCAGCGTACATTAACGAACCCCAGGTGATCGAAATTTCCGGAGACCTGCACTACGGCGTCCCTCATAGCCCGAGTCGATTTGACACGTTATACCTCCATAAACCAAACAGCCCTCACAGCACGTAAAAACCTTCAGTTCCCACCGTCACTAGTACTGCTGAAAGAAATTCCGCGCTTAGGCATGCAAAACCGTCTGCAATTTTTTTAGAAGAGTAGTGCTTTTGCATTGGGGCGAAAATGAGTAGTTATTGTTGTTTGGCGAATTTTTCTGCAGTAAGAATTTATTTGGCAGTTAGGTTTTCATGAAGTAAGGAATAAAGGGTTAATAGCAATTTCGTACAGGATTTTCATTCAGTTTGCTTACCCCTCAAAAAGAAATTACTCTCACGTCGCAAGAGCTTACTAATTATCTGTACTTTATGCTGAGCTTGCGTTACTTCTACTGGTTTAAGAAAAAAAACCGCTTTCATGGCGGAAGACGATCGACTTCACTGTTATGAGCTTTCTGCCTTGCTTGAAGCACCAATCAATTAGCAACACTGTGCGTTCA
Organism: Amblyomma americanum; assembly: GCA_030143305.2. Taxonomy (NCBI): domain Eukaryota; kingdom Metazoa; phylum Arthropoda; class Arachnida; order Ixodida; family Ixodidae; genus Amblyomma; species Amblyomma americanum. Next base: position 4,658 of record JARKHS020032341.1, on the reverse strand, counting down.
GTAAAACTTCATCAGAAAGCAGCTTTATATCACGAAGTTTTCCAAGCGTAAGAAGTTTCGGAAAGCTTCAAGGCACGCCGTTCAGTCAGGTAAGACTGTTGAACGAGATTATGAACAGGGCTATAATTTGAGCGCATTTATCGCTACAATGGAGGGCTCGTGCGTCCGCGTATTTTTTCAGTGCCGTCAGTTCGCTCTTTAGTGTAATAATAAACACAATTCAAGTTTAAGACGGGTCATCAACGTGAACTTTAGCTCAACTGCCAACGCATATATGATTGCATAAAATGCGAAGCAACAAGGTTTCTGCGTCAAGTCTCTGTGCTGTGCCAGTCTCCAACCGAACTCAATAAACCCAGCCAAAGCCCAATATGCTGCTGTCAGCGCCGCCACGCATAAAAGCTTTCCCAAGACCCCATTCGCCGGCGAATAACCCGACGCGGCCGTCTTTAGCGTTCACTTTCGGCCGAGCCGCCATCGCGTATTCAGAAAGCAGCCTTACGAACGCCACTTCGACTGAGAATCAAAGGGATGTCTTTCGAGACTGCAGACTGTCTATAGCGAAGAACGCTTCGTCGTTTTATGATTGGTTTTCTGCACCAGTCGCAATTCGCCGCCCCGCTCTGAATTTTATTTTTTGATCCGATGCGCGCTCACGTGAACGCATTAAAGGCAAGAAGCCAACGCACCCGTAGCGTAGGCTGTGAGGAGGCAGTGCCGCGAGCTCCCCGAGCAGTGCGAGTATAGGAGACTTCGTCAGACAGGCACTCTGCATTCCCTTAATGGCTTTAGAGAATCCCCGTGGAGACAGGTAATTTTGTTTCGAAGCGTGGTTCGCGCCGCTTCCGCACTTCTTCGCGTCGCTTTTTCTCGTACCGTCTTTCCGCTCACTCCATTTCGCTCTTCTTTTGTATTGTTTATTTTTTTATCCACCACGCACGCGTTCCGTACTTCTCGGGTTTCCGGCCACGCGGCAGCACCGCATGTACTTTTGTAGACGGAGCGAGCGCTGGCGAGATGCCAATCGCGAACATTCAGTTCCTAGATTTTCTCATCGATCTTGAAGTCGCCTCTGGGGAGCCACTTCGTCGAGACGCGTCTCTTATTTCGAAGCTTTTTTTTTTTTGCGCGTTTCGGGATCGAACTTTCGCAGTCGCTTTGTGCTCGCGTTTAAACTGTTCTGACAACTTATCGGGCTGCTCTAGAGAGAGAGAGGGCGCACGACCAAACGGTTTCTTGCCGCTCAGGATTGCACCCAGGGGAGAAACTATTCTTGCTTCTACAGCGGCTGTGGCAGAAATTTCGCAGTTTGCAGCCCACTTGGAAAAGATAGATGTATGCCTTCGGGCCATAAGTTTCCAGAGCTATAAAGTGCACACAAAAACGCACACACACAAACAGCGGCATCTAATTGTATCATGTTTTGGCAATGCGATCGCATTCAAAGCTTTTGATGCCTTTGCAGGAAGTGATTGGAGGGATGGGGGGGGGGGGGGGGGGGGGGGGGGCTTGTATGATCCATGTTGCTCTTCTCGTACACGACCTGCCATCTGTTACGGTTGGCAGGTGAGGCTTCATACAGACGAACCAAGTCTCGTGACGTCACTGCCGGTCTGCTGACGGCGTTTGCCTCCAGCCAATGAGTGCTATCCGGTCTGGTGACGTCACTTTCCTCCATCCAATGGAGTTTCTCAGATCTGCAGAGCGGAGAATCAAGTGCCACTGACATCACCGTAGTGACGTCAATGGTGACTTTACTGCCCGCCAGCCAATGAGAATTTTTCTGGGCGACGCCGGTCGGCACTGAAATTTTGCTCCTGTGAGGATTTTGTGCTATCGCACAAAATGCGGCAAAGCTGCCTGCTGTGCTCCCTTTTGAAAAAGACTTAATTCTAATTACAATTACTTGTAGATGATTTTTTTCATTCAACATTATAAGTTCATGTAAGGCAGCAGTGATTCTTCTTCATGACTTTCTCGTAAGGTATAAATGATCACTATGTATTTGATATCAGGTTAATGATGGTATCTGGAGCACCTTGTGGCGGGAGCAGCGCAGCGCGAGACAATAAAGAGAGAGGCGGGACACGACGCTAACAACCAGATTTTTAGTGCTCGTTCGTTGAATATATACATCTCGCTCGTACAAGAAGGAAAGGACAGAAGCATGAAATACACGTAAAATATACACGTGGTAAAGAAACTAAGACAGAGCACGTAGATAATCAATTTCGCTGTCATTGCTTCGATAGCGCTTCGTGACAGCGAAATTTTTCCGTACGGTTTAACAAAACTTCTTTGGCAATTACTTTTCAAAAGAAGTATTTGTATAACAGTTTTCGAAACTGTTAGGGTTTGTTAACGCCAGCCTGTATTATATATTTCCCAGAGACGTCCTATTTGCGACAGCGGCGGAAAGTTTACCTATCGATAAACAGCGCCCAATCTCTTAAATATTAGCCTGTGCAAATATGCGCGAGTGAAATTTATTTCTCATATTCTCGTTGAACGAGCATGATTATTCAGATGGAATGTGAAAGCATGTTTTCTTTTTCACAGAAACTTCTTCAGTTTTAAAGCAGCAACAACTTTTATTTTCTATGCGGAAAAATATTACATCATTATAGACTGAAGCTATACCCTAGGCAGCTACGATAAATGTTGAGGGTAAGAAACCGGCAGTAAAGCAAATGAGTGCGTGTGCGCAGTGTCACAATGTGCCATTCAGTGCCGGTGACATTGATCATATATGATTTAAGGAAAATCGTTCCAGAGCGCCACCTGGTTTTATGGCCCTCAGTGGCCCTCCCACTTTTGCGAAAGCCAGGCTTGAAAATTGCCTCCGAGGGATCCCGATTGATCAAGGCGGGGCGCAAGAGGTTTACGGAAATATCGTTGTTCGTCATTATGCTATCTGATGTGTGTAATACCGTCACGCGACGGTGACGTCAGTGCAAATAGCAGTGATACACCTGAGAGCTTACAAAGGAAACTGCGCCTGAAAACTGAAGCAACTAGGCGACGGCAATAGCAACAGAGGTTCCCGGAAGCCGTCTGATATTAGAATGACGTCACTTTAGGCCGCGCTGAATTTAAGGAAACCAACGAACCTTCGAGATATGGCATGTACATCACCTCCGGTAATATCGAACATAGTAGCAGCAGTTGTGCACAGCTACAATCATTCGAGATAGAACTGGTCGCCTATAACGCATATCGCACTGACACTGCGTGTGACCGTGGCCTTGAAGAAGGAAGAAGAAAAAAACAAACATTAGGAAAGTTGGTTGCATTACCTCCTGTGGAAAACTTGTTCCCCCCTCCGTTTCGACGCGGCCGACCAACCTTCATCATCGTGCGTAAATAGAGCACCGGCTGGGTGAGAAGGGAAATCTGGCTGATGGGGGAAGCGTATGCATGTATGCATGTATGCATGTATGCATGTATGCATGTATGTATGTATGTATGTATGTATGTATGTATGTATGTATGTATGTATGTATGTATGTATGTATGTATGTATGTATGTATGTATGTATGTATGTATGTATGTATGTATGTATGTATGTATGTATGTATGTATGTATGTATGTATGTATGTATGTATGTATGCATGCATGCATGCATGTATGTATGTATGTATGTATGTATGTATGTATGTATGTATGTATGTATGTATGTATGTATGTATGTATGTATGTATGTATGTATGTATGTATGTATGTATGTATGTATGTATGTATGTATGTATGTATGTATGTATGTATGTATGTATGTATGTATGTATGTATGTATGTATGTATGTATGTATGTACGTACGTATGTATGTATGTATGTATGTATGTATGTACGTACGTACGTACGCATGTATGTATGTATGTATGTATGTACGTACGTACGCATGTATGTATGTATGTATGTACGTACGTACGCATGTATGTATGTATGTATGTATGTATGTATGTATGTATGTATGTATGTATGTATGTATGTATGTATGTATGTATGGATGGATGGATGGATGGATGGATGGATGGATGGATGGATGGATGGATGGATGGATGGATGGATGGATGGATGGATATATGGATGGACGGACGGATGGATGGATAGATTCGGCTGAACCCTTTAAATAGGGCAGTGGCTCAAGCCACCTAGCGGAAACAGCGATAGAAGCGCCACCTGGAAGGTTACGCGGAACTCTGCGGAGCCGGAGAGAGTCTCTTCGAGATCCGGCCAGCGTCACGAGCGGTTGCAGCCGCATGCGCTCGTCGCTTTCCGCTGCAGGAGCACAGGGATCCGTCGTGCCTTGCCGCTGGACTTATGGTTCCAGGCAGCGAAGCGAACGCAGCAAACACGCGCTCTCGGCACCTTCCCCAGCAAATGCTCGGAAATAGCCTTGCCCCAAGAACGCGGCACACGCGGGAAGACCTGGCCGCCATGGTCGGCGCGTACTACCGTTCGCCGCCGATACCTCCGAAGTCGCGCCCCTGCCTCAGCCGCTAAGTCGGAAGCCCTTTTTATGTAGCCTTCTATTTCCGAGGAAAGCCTTGTTGATGTTTTGTAGCTAGCTGGCCCGCTCTGCGTATTATCTGCAAGTGTAATAAATAGAATATGAGTGTTCACACTTTGCATTCCCTCTCTTTGTTCGCTCGAGC